>JAQZBX010041582.1:0-22301 GCA_029593785.1 Cabassous unicinctus | reverse complement strand
CACCTCCCCCCTCCCCCTCTCTCTGGCCCCCTCCGCCCCCAGCCCCAACGCCCCCTTCCCCTCCCCCCAGACGGGCAGCTACTTACAGAGCTCCGGGGCCAGGGCTCACACCTGAGCCGGACCTCGGAGGGGCTGCACCTGGCCTTATGGGTAGGTTCCTGGGCCCAGCCCCGGGGCGGCGGGGGGCGGGGAGGCGGCGGGCGGGGGCAGGGCCCGCGGGAGCCCTCTGTGCGGAGGGAGTCAAGTGTGCCTCCCCGGCCCGCAGCAGCGACGTGCGCCTGCCCGGGCTTAGTTTGGGAGATGCTGAGTTAGCCCCACATGCTCCCTTCGCAGGGGCCCTGAGGCCCCAGGCCTCACTGGGCTGCAGTGGAGCCTGGGGACCTGAGGGGACAGGAGGAGGAGCCCCGGGCAGGGGTCACGGGAGGCTGGGGAAGCTGGAGCCCCCGGCCGAGTGGGGCTGCAAAGCCAGGAGCGGGCTGGGAAGTGGTGTTTGCGCAGAGCTGCTGCCACATGGGGCTGTTGGCATTTCCTTGTTGACCTGGGCTCTGGCTGGTGGACCACACTGTCCTCAGGGCTGTGGCAGCCTCGCGGCCTCTTGCGAGGCACGGCTTCCTCCCATGCCTTTTCCTGGGAGCCACCGGGCAGGCAGCCAGGAGGTGGGGGGGGAGACGACAGTGAGACCCTGACAGGGGGTGCAGCGTATCGGCGGGGGCCGTGGGACAGCCTGATGCCGGCCTGTGACGAAGGGAGAGGTGCCTGGGATAGCCCGGGGCTGCCAGCACCTGGGGGCACGTCTGCGAGGATTTGGGGGCAGCGGCACTCAGACCTCTGACCTTTGGAACTGGAAGCGGGCCCGAGGCGCAGAGGGAGGTGGAGGTGGGACAGCTGGAAGCGGGAGGCGGGAGTGTGGCCCGTGGGACAGGCTGCGGCGCAGTTACCAGTGGCTTTCCCAGGCTGGACAAACTCCAGCAGCAGCGGCTCCCGGGAGCCAATGGCAGCGGGGACGGCTAGTGGCTCTCCCTGAACCTGCTCCATCTCTCTCTGCCGCCCTGGAGGTGGGCAGCGCCACCTCCTAAACTGGGGGTAGGAGACTTCAGGCAAAAGCGTGAGGCCTGCGTTAACCCTTCTTTCCCCCATTGTTTGCCTAGGGGAGGGGGACTGGAGTGAAACGGGAAAAAGATGCGCAGTCCTGCACTGGCCCAGGCAGGCTATTCTAATGAGGCCCCTCCCCCACCGGCCCCTCTCCTTTGCCTCCCGCTGCTCCCCACCCCCTCTGCTTCCCCTGCCGCTGCGGCCCGGGCCCCCTTCCTCCTCCGCCAGCGCCGACCTGGCTGGGTGCGTGCTCTCCTGCACCCGGTGAGTCGAGGATGCCAGCAGCAGCAGCAACTGACAAGCTGGGGGAAGTTGTGGGGGAAGAAGAATTTTCAGGAACTCGCGGCGGAGGGGCTGAGGAGAGACAAAGGGGCTGTGGGGGAGTAAGAGGGCTGTGTCAGGCACGACTCCTAGACCCGGGGAGCCTGGGCGGGCCCGGCGCCCACCCGCCGCCGCACCCCGGCCTCCTCCGCGGGCCCCTCTCTGCCCCCTGCCGCCAGCACTCCCTGGGCTGGCCGGAGGAGCTCGTCACCCCTGCGACGGGGTCCCTAATCTGTGTCAGTCATTCCTGCCTGAGGTGTGAGGAGGCATGGCAGAAGGAAAGACGGACAGAGAGGCAGCCTGGCCTGCGTGCGTGGTGGCTGGTGTGTGACATGTGCGGGATCCTGAGGAGGAGGTGGCTTCCAGGAGGAAAAAGGCCTCCTCCCCCCAGGGGGCCCAGTGCTTGGCCCACCCTCTGGGGGGGGAGGTGGAAGGTAATTGTAGGAAGGGGAGGGCAAAGTCCTGGCCAGGTGAGAGTGGGAAGGAGTGAGCAATCGCACGGTCTCCCCCCCTCGGTCTGTGAGCTCATTTTCCCAGCTGTTTGTGGGCTGGGGGCAAAGGATGCCGGATCCCATTTTAGAACTTGTTGAGTCAGAAAGAACCAAGGCTTCCGCCCTCGGCTTTTAGGAATCACTGCAAGAAACAGATCGACTAGCTCTTCCCGAATAGGAGACCATTGGAGCTTAAAACAAAGGCCCTTGGAGCTGGGGGCACAGTGACAGGCTTTGGGATCCTCGATACGTAGATACATCAGATTCTTAAACAGGTCAGCAGAGGTTATCAGAAAGCCCTGGGTGCCAACGCTTTGTGAGGCTGGAGAAACTCAGAAGGGACTGCTCTGAAGTCGGCTGCTAATTAGTCGCAAGGCCAGAGATGTAGGTGCCCGACTTCGAGTTTAGAGCTCGCTCTTATACTCCAAGTTGCTTCCTGGTCTTTTTTATTCTCGAGGATGAGTTTGTGTTCACAGGTCACTGCTCTCTGGAAAGCTTCGTGTGGAAAGGCATGTTGAGGACGGGATTTGTTTTTTGTGACTCTGGTATGGTGGAAAGAGGGGTGCAGAGCCCGTGTGCCCTAGGGCCCGTAGCTGGGGTGAGACTAGGTTGGCTGGTTCTCGGAGCTACAGAGCCAGGGTTTCATTCTTCGTGAGCAGGTTTTGAGAAGGGATGTGATGTGTAGATCCTAGGCTGAAGGGAGAGTGTGAAAATGATGAGAAGATTGTCTGTCCAATTGGGGGAATAACTAGGGTTTAGATGACAGAGGGGGACCTGTGTGTGCTCAGTAAATAATTGTCAAATGAATAAGTATCTGTGGATCTGAAAGGTGCACAGAGAAGAGCTAGAATCTGGTAACAGAATGTACGTTGGCTATAATCCACAAGAACTCTATAATCCACAAGCTCTTACAGAGCTTTCTAGAGTGTTTGAGCAGATGGGAAAGAAGATGTGCTCTTTAAGCCCTGAGCAGTGAGTTTCATCATCCTTAGAGATGACGAAACTGGAATTGCGGTCTGGAAGCCAAGGCTAGGAATAGAGGGCTTGATTGCCCAGGAAAATTGTGGAGAAAGGAGATCAGTTCTTGATCTGCAAGAGAGGTGGGAGGGGAAGGAGCCAAGATCCTGGCCTCAGGACAAACAATATTTGAATTGAGTTAACCTCTCCGTGTCAGAGGGAAGACCACTGACATGCAGATGAGGTTGTGGACAATTAGAGCAGGGAGGAAGAGGAGAAAGCTGGAGTTGAGCCCACTTTGAGTTCACCTCTCAAAGGAAGAATGCTTCTCTCCAGCCCTTTAACCTTCCATCACTTCCGCAAAGAGATTGAAGAGCCCCTCCTGCCTTCCCAGTATCAGGTGGCCTTGCTAATTCCTGGAGAGGTCAAGGTAACTTCTTGTTCCTTGTTTCCCCAGGCTGAGAAGAAAGCCAAGGTCATTGCAGTAATGAATGCCGTGGAAGAAAACCAGGGATCCGGGGAATCTCAGAAGGTGGAGGAGGCGAGCCCCCCTGCTGTGCAGCAGCCCACCGACCCCGCATCCCCCACTGTGGCCACCACACCTGAGCCCGTGGGGGCCGATGCTGGGGACAAGAACGCCACCAAAGCAGCTGACGACGAGCCAGAGTACGAGGTGAGTGGCTGGTGTCTGCGCCTCCTTGTCCGGCTCTTTCCTGGGTCCTTGCACTGCCAGCTCCTCTCGTCCTGCTCTCTCCACCTCCCAGTGGCCTCGCTCTCCACCTGGCTCTCCGTCTCCCCAGATTTGTTCTGTCTTGGTCCATTCAGATGGATGGCCTGACCCTCAGATCCCAGGGCGGGGGGTGCCACGGGAGGGGATCAGGGTTGGCGGAGCCTCGTGACCACCGCGTAATGACTTCTCCTTGGGGCTCCAGGACGGCCGGGGCTTTGGCATTGGGGAGCTGGTGTGGGGGAAACTGCGGGGCTTCTCCTGGTGGCCAGGCCGCATTGTGTCGTGGTGGATGACGGGCCGGAGCCGAGCAGCTGAAGGCACTCGCTGGGTCATGTGGTTCGGAGACGGCAAGTTCTCAGTGGTGAGTTACGCGGTGGAACCCGGGGTGGAAGGCTTCTGGGTCCCAGGGCCCGTGGTCTTGGCTGGGGGCACAGTGTGGAACTGGGGTGGTGGACATGGGTTCTCTATTCACCCCGCTTTGGAGGTGTGTGAACGGGAAAAGCCCTGGACCTAAATGGGTTGCACCTGTAGCTCCTGGGAGCCGAGCTGTTGCTTTGCAGGCACCCGTGTCCCAGAATTCCTGTCCCAGTTCCATTCAGGCCGCTCTGCCTGGACTCCTGTTTGGCATCATGTGAATCTTTCTCAATGCATCTGGTTCTCTCAAGGGCAGAGACTAACTCTTAATGCTCCCAGCCTCTGACAAACTGCCAGGCGCGTGGTGGGTGCTTGACAGTATGGATGAAGGCGCAGACGAGGGCCTCGGTTGTCCTTTCAGGTGTGTGTTGAGAAGCTGATGCCATTGAGCTCCTTTTGCAGCGCGTTCCACCAGGCCACCTACAACAAGCAACCCATGTACCGCAAAGCCATCTACGAAGTCCTGCAGGTGAGTGTCCCACCCAGGAGCTCGGAGGAGGGGGCTTAGATGACAGGGACCCCAGGAGGCCTGAAGGCTGGTGCGCAGAGGCTAGGCCGGGGCGAAGGGTCTTTGCCTGTGACCCTCTCTACCTGCTCGCCTGCTTTCTGCACGCCTTCTCCTCTCACAGTCCTCCAGTTCCCTGACCTTCCCCCACCTCTTGCCCACGTGCCCACCTTCACTGCTCTTGAGTTTGCCCCGCCTGCCCTCCAGCCTGTCCTGACACCTGCCCCATCCCCCACGTCACCTTCCAGGTGGCCAGCAGCCGTGCAGGGAAGCTGTTCCCGGCGTGCCATGACAGCGATGAGAGTGACACTGCCAAGGCCGTGGAGGTGCAGAACAAACAAATGATCGAATGGGCACTTGGGGGCTTCCAGCCCTCTGGCCCCAAGGGCCTGGAGCCACCAGAAGGTAAATGCAGGCGCCCAGTCTAGCTTCCTGGGACCCCTGCCAGCCGTGCTTAGGGAGAGCAGCTGAGCCAAGGCTCTGTAGAGGGAGCCAGTGGGAATGGCACAGGCTCCCCCTCCCCGGGGTCAGGGCAGGGGCAGTGTAGGTCTGAGACCCCAGAGTAACCCATTCCCCACTGGCTTGCTGGAACCCCCCAGGAGTTTTAGAACTAGGAGCAAGTTGGGGAGCAGGCTGCAGCCATTGTAGGTAGAATAGAGGAAGAGAGAGCTGGACTTCCCTGTTGGCCTATAACCATGATCTTGTTGCCTGCTTGCCCATCAGAGGAGAAGAATCCCTACAAAGAAGTTTACACGGACATGTGGGTTGAACCCGAGGCAGCTGCCTATGCACCGCCCCCACCAGCCAAAAAGCCCCGGAAGAGCACAACCGAGAAGCCCAAGGTCAAGGAGATTATCGACGAGCGTACAAGAGGTAGTTGGTCTGGCTCTGGAGTGGCCCCAGGGAGGCCGGTGTGGCCTCAGTCGCCACCACTGACGTCCTGCTTTCCTCCCCTCTGCAGAGCGGCTGGTGTACGAGGTGCGGCAGAAGTGCCGGAACATCGAGGGTGAGTCCCAAGGGCATGCCGCGGTCGGGCAGGGGGGCTCACCCCCCAGCGTGCTGCTTGGCAGAGTTGAAAGGTTTGCCGGGCGTGGGGCAAGTGTCCCCACGGCACCGTTGTGGTGGGCTGGTGGTGGTCAGTCCTGCGTGGCCCCCCACCTCCCGCCTGCTTCATGTACACAGCTCTTTCCCTGGTGCCACATTTCTCCTTCCCTCTCTCTGGCCCGGGCCTGCCGTTGGTGGGTCTGAGAAGGGTGGATTCAGCTGCTCTCAAGTTGGTCTCTGGCCTTTTCTCACCTTCCCATAAAGTGGTTGTAAAAGCACCCCAGCTCTGGGGGCCCTATGAGGACTGGGAAGGATTTGGGGCAGGGGACCGGTACTTAAGGACAAGCTGGGGCCCTGTCCTTGGAGATGGTGTGTGTCCCCATATCACCTGCTCCTAGATGGTGGCCTGGCTGCTCTTGGAGCTGGTTGGCCTCTGCAGTTGGGAGCCACCGTCCCCCTTTATCACGAAGCAGCTTCCCAGACTCCTTCCTGCCCTCTTTTTTGGCTGCTGCTCCAGCATGTTCCTTTTTGTTTGTGGGCGCGGGGGCTGGCGTCCTTCTGTGATACCCACCCCACTTACTCTGCTTTTCAGACATTTGCATCTCTTGTGGGAGTCTCAACGTCACCCTGGAACACCCTCTCTTCATCGGGGGAATGTGCCAAAACTGCAAGGTAGGTGCAATTCTGCAGAGCTGTAGTTGAGGGCTCGCCCAGGGGCGGGTGGGGGCGCGGCGTACTCAAGGGGCCTGGCATAACTGGACGCTTTGGCTTCAAGCTTTTGACTTGCTCCAGTTTTTTACTACTTTGAAATCTTGTTCTTTCTCAAACCCCACTCTAGTCCCCAGATGTGGGCTGGGGGGCAAGGTTCCCAGTGTCCCAGTCTGATGTGGCTGGCTGACCAGTGCCCCCCAGAGCTCTGGAGAAGAGCTTCGGGGCTGCAGCAAGGCGCCGGGTGGTGCCACCACCCTCCCTGGCCTTCCGCTCGTGCCCCTTTCTGGTTCTGGCCAGCACAGCTGACTGGGAGGCAGGGGTCTCCCCTTCCCAGATGTGTGGCTCAGGCCTGACCCTGGCTGGGCGGGGTGGTGGGGGTCTGTCTCCAGGGCTGGGGGTTCAGAGCCCACCTTCACCCTGGCCCCGGTGTCTGCTGACCCTCCGTGCTGCCCTCCTAGAACTGCTTCCTGGAGTGTGCATACCAGTATGATGACGACGGTTATCAGTCCTACTGCACCATCTGCTGCGGGGGGCGGGAGGTGCTCATGTGCGGGAACAACAACTGCTGCAGGTGAGGGTCCCCGCCCAGCGCACCTGCAGCCCTCCCAGCCCAGCCCTGCCCTGGACTGAGGCCTTCCGTTCCAGGTCGCGCACCTCGGCCTCCTCCGGCCGGGGTTGAGAGTCCCCTCTGCTCCCCTGGCTTCCTTCCAGGTGCTTTTGCGTGGAGTGTGTGGATCTCTTGGTGGGGCCGGGGGCTGCCCAGGCGGCCATTAAGGAAGACCCTTGGAACTGCTACATGTGCGGGCACAAGGGCACTTACGGGCTGCTGCGGCGGCGGGACGACTGGCCCTCTCGGCTCCAGATGTTCTTCGCCAATAACCACGACCAGGAATTTGTGAGTCTGGGGTCTGGGGCATGCCCTTGAGCTCCCCTCGCCTGCCGCCAGCCAGAGCTGAAGGGCCGATGCTTGGGGCTGAGCCTTAGCCCCTGGGGAGCTGCAGCTGGTCGTGGGGCCTGGGGGACGAGCAAGAGGTGGACGTGGGGTGGTCAGATCCAGAAAGTCTGGGGTGCCCGCTGTGCTGGGAGGGCCGCCCTGGGTGCGGGCCCATCCTCACGCCCCAAGTATTTACCTGGCCTGTTGTGCTCACCTGTGCTTAGGACCCTCCGAAGGTCTACCCACCTGTCCCAGCGGAGAAGAGGAAGCCCATCCGGGTGCTCTCTCTTTTTGATGGAATCGCTACAGGTGAGTGTGGCACGGGTCCAGAGAGGCCCTGGGGTGCACTGGTTCTGCCTGGGGTGGGGGCTGTGCTGTCGCTACAAGGAGAATGTCAGTCTTAAATGAAAAAGGATGCCATCCACTGGTGTGGGACTGGCCAGTAATAAAAAGATAGATGGCAACACGGCCATCTCTAGTGGGCGCTTGCTCAATGAAGGAGGTTCTGCAGCAGAAGGGAGCGTGGATGTTAGAAATTAACACAAAGCCTTGCTGGAGGCCACTTCCCACAGGACAAAACCAGGTGTAGTTCTGTTGTCTTTCGGTTCTGTCTCAGGTATTCATCGTAAAACAAACCCTGAACAGAAGAATAGTTGGAGGAATATTAAATCTTCCTAATCCCACAATTTGTATTTAGTTTTATGTCCTTTTAGTCTTTTTCTGTGCATGCGTGTATGCATAATCGTATAAATATATATAGATAGAATAAAACAATAGTGAACATGTACCGTCTCGTGAGTTGCCTTTGCATTTATTACGTGGTGACTGCTTCTTCGTGACACCTAGTAGTTTTATTCATAAAAGGCTGCATAGGATTCCATTGAGTGGAAGTGCCATGATTTATTTAGCAAACCCCATATCGGGTTGTTTGCTACTTTTTCTTGATTAGAAGCAACACTGGACAATTTTCTTTAGCACATCGTCATACCCTTCCGCTGTTATCTCCTTAGGCAAACCCCTTAGGCGTCGCTGGGCCACCCGTAAACTGTGGGACGCTGCCAGCGAGCCCTCCTGAGAGGCTGCGCCCTCTCTCCACCCCTCTGCCTGAGCCCCCAGTTCTTCAGACAGGAATCAGTTCTTCTTAGAACTTGTCTTCACTTGACCCAAGGGCCCTGGGTGGTCTGAGCCGGGGCGCTTCACCAGAGGGTGAGGGTGGAGGTCACACCAGCTCAGACAGCTTATTTTCTGTGCCTGGCTCAATGCTGACACGTTGTCTAAACCTAGAGAAGTTAATTTACAACTTGAAAGTTTGACAGCAGGGGCTGTAGAAGCTCTTTGATGGGGAGATGTTCGGGAGCCCTGTGCCCTGTCTGTGGGGATTGCTTTTTAGTCTCGATTGAGCAGCATTTATGGGGAGTCAGTGTGGTCAGCTCAGAAGGAAAGAAAATGACTGAGACCTCCTACTCTGTGCCAAGGAGCATTTGCAATCCAGAAAGGCCCAAGTATGAAGACAAACTGCTCTGGGGAGATGGACAGGGCTGCAGAAGCACCCTGGGCTTGCAGAGGGGCCAGGGGCCTGGGGTGAGGTTTGGAGGGGGCCTTGAGAGCAGGTGGCATTTCCTTGGAGTCTGGAAGGACAGGCTAGGAAGGCAGCAGGAGGCAAGAAGGGCGTGAGGAAGCAGCTCTGTGTGCAAGACATAGAGCAAAGCAAAGGGCGCTCCAGGGGGTACCCAGACCACCTGCCACGCAGGCAGTCTTCCGTCCTGGCCTTAACGCCCTCTCGAG
Source organism: Cabassous unicinctus (assembly GCA_029593785.1). NCBI lineage: Eukaryota > Metazoa > Chordata > Mammalia > Cingulata > Chlamyphoridae > Cabassous > Cabassous unicinctus. The sequence continues at coordinate 13,317 of JAQZBX010041582.1, read as the reverse complement.
TAGGCCAGGCGCGTCATGCAGCGGGGCCTCTGCACAGAGCCTCATGGGGCGGGGCAGGGGCCAGAGCTGACCCCGGGTGCCCGGCTGGCCAGGGGCTTGGTGGGGTGCCGGACCACAGCCCTAGTGACCTGCTTGCTGGCGGCACAGGGCTCCTGGTGCTGAAGGACCTGGGCATCCAGGTGGACCGCTACATCGCCTCGGAGGTGTGCGAGGACTCCATCACGGTGGGCATGGTGCGGCACCAGGGCAAGATCATGTACGTCGGGGACGTCCGCAGCGTCACGCAGAAGCATGTATGTCAGTGCCGCAGCCCCCGCCCCACCTGCCCTTGCACTCCTGGAGGCAGTGCCAATCCCCCTCCATCCTGTTCCTTTGCTGTTTTCCATTGCACCCTTTCCTCTTACCGTCTCTCCCTCCGTCTTACCTTTTCGGGCTCCAGCTGCTCCCTGGGCTAGCTCAGGGCCCCTGCTGGTTACAGCCCTTCAGGCTGGGGAGGGGCTCCCATCTTGTCCTCTCAGGACTTGTGGGAGTAGCTTCAGCAGCCTCTCTTTCTGGAGTGCCCTGGCAGGGTGGGATCCTTTGCTCTCCCTGTTGTCTGGGTCGGCTCCCGAAACCACAAGGCCCCCTGGACTCCAGAGGCACCTTAGGAGGTGTCTTCAGATGGACCCAGACTCCCTGCCTCGCGAGCTCAGAGCCCGGGGTACCTTCGGAGTCAGCTGTCCAGCCTGGAGCGCCTTCCTGAGTGGCTGCCTTTCCTGCTGGGGGCATGTGGTTTCCCTGCCGGCCTCGAGAGAGCGTCCAGCTCGGTCCCTTTACTTCCCGAAGGTTTAGGAAGCCGAGTCCAGAGAGCCCCAGTGACCTTCGGTGTGGCACACCTGGGGGGCCTAGTGAGTGGAACAGAGGAGCCAGGGCCCCTGACTCCCGGGCCAAAGTGCGTGTTCTGCTAAATTCACAGATTGTTTCTCTCTTCCTTTCTGCCTCTGCCCCTGGACGGCAGACCCATCACTTTCCTTTATCCTCCCAGATCCAGGAGTGGGGCCCGTTCGATCTGGTGATTGGGGGCAGTCCCTGCAACGACCTCTCCATCGTCAACCCTGCCCGCAAGGGGCTCTACGGTAGGTGCCGTCCTCACGCCTCTGCCTTCTGGGCTGGTGCTTCCGCACTTAGGGTTCCGACTTGGATGTTTCTGCCCTGGGATGGCTACTCCCAATGACCCCATCTTCCCTGACCCTTCCCGTGCCCGAGCCACACCACTGTCTTACGCAGACAGCCCCAGCTGATGGCTTTCTCTTCCGACCTCTCAGAGGGCACTGGCCGGCTCTTCTTTGAGTTCTACCGCCTCCTGCATGATGCGCGGCCCAAGGAGGGAGATGACCGCCCCTTCTTCTGGCTCTTTGAGAATGTGGTGGCCATGGGCGTTAGTGACAAGAGGGACATCTCGCGATTTCTCGAGGTATAGCCAGCAACCTTGGTTTGGCCAGCTCACTAATGGCTTCTACCATGGACTGCTGCTTTATCCCTGTCTCTTCTGCATTGTGGAGCTGGGGACTGGTGACTTCTGCTTTGCAAAGGGGCCTGTTTGGGAAGCTGAGGGCTTCCCAAATAGAAAGGGAAGAAGCAGTGTTAGCTGCCCACCCTACGAAGGACCGGTGGTCTCGCTCTAAGAGGTGGCATCATGAGCATGGACCTGTTACTAAGTAGTCGGGATGGGTGCCAGACTTCCACCATCACAGATGCTTTATGGAGCCTGAGAAGAAAACATGACTTGACTTAGTTTTATTCTCCGAAACGTGGGTTCCAGTTCAGCTCTGAGCCAAGTTTGAGCCTGTCCAGGGTTTCTGCTACCAGAGGCACCCTCTGGGCGGGCAGCCTGGGAGCTCAAGCCCACGCTCCTGCATCTTGGGGTCAGTAACACATCAGGCTGGTGCCACTGACTTTCAGTGCGAGCAGGTGTCTGGCTCATGATCTGGACGTGCTATGAACACACCCACACGCATTGGAGCTTTCCTTTACAAAGCCTGGGTAGTCTGGAGCTGCGTTGTCCAGGGCAGTAGCCATTAGCTATAGGCAGCGACTTCAGGCGAAATTAAAAACTCAGCTTCTCGGCCGCCCTGACCACATCTCAAGTCCTCAGTAGCCACGTGCGGCTAGTGGGCTAGTGGTTGTATTGAATAGTGCAGAGAGCGAGCATTGCCGTCAATGCAGAAAGCTCAGCTGGTCTAGAGTGTTACAGTACAAGCAATGTAGAATGTGGCTGGGTTTAATCCCGGCTCTTCCGGGAGGCCTGAGGCTGTCTCTCCTGAGAGAAGTACGAGCCTCTGAGGCTTTCGGGCTCTAAACCGGCAGAAATGCCTGGTACCATGTAATACCGGCCGCCTTCTCTCATCCTTCATCTGTCTCCTGTTTTCCAGTCCAACCCTGTGATGATTGATGCCAAAGAAGTGTCAGCTGCACACAGGGCCCGCTACTTCTGGGGTAACCTTCCCGGTATGAACAGGTTGGTGAGAGCCTCTGGGCCTGGGGGTGGCTGCAGGTTGGTGCCTGCAGGTGGGACAGAGGCAGGTGGCCCAGGGAGGGAGAGGAGCCCTGCAGAACGGGCTCCCTCAGGCTGGCCTCCCTTGCTGAACGGCTTGCTCCTCTGCCACTTTGTTTCCTTTTCCTTGGAGAAGAATGAGAATCAGTCTGGAAGATACTTGCCTCCTAGACCAACAGTTAGTGGTCAAATATAGGACCTTTAGAAATACATTTTGAAAGGAGAATCGTGTGCTGCTGAGTTAGAGAGTTGCTTTTTCTATATTGGTGACGTGTGCGGAGCCTTTTCCCCAACTGGTCCTTGTTTCCTGAGATATGAAGATGGGTTGGGGCTGGGAGAGGGAGTGTCCCCACATGTTTGTCACCTCCTCCTCGGAGAGGGAGTCTTGAGCATGCAAGTCGGAGTTCTGCTCGGTTTATTCACCACAGACTTTGTTGGCTCCAGAGCCTTTGTTGGAATGATTTTTTTCATTTAGGTTACACAGATAAGGATTTTAATGTCCAGGAATGAAAGTACTTGGTTTCATTTCTTCAGTGTACTGGTTTGCATTGTAAAAAGGCCTCTGGGGAGAAAGGAATGCTGGTGGAGAGTTTGCAATTCCAAAGCAGAATGAGAGCCATTCAACCTAGATATCATTATAGAGAGAACTATTTTCCAGAATGTTTTTGAGTCGTGGATTTTAAACTTTCAAGGTATGCCTGTAGATTGACATCCTTTGTTCTAGCCTAGGCCATCTAATTTCCCTCTTTGCCATTAAATTGAGGTTATAGGGCCCAGTCCCATATACATTTGGCAAAGTTGCTGTCTTTTGTGAGGGCTTGTTGACGGGAAGGAGGTGAGTCAGTGAGGCCACTGACTCAGAACTGCCTCAGTGACCCCCAGAAGCCCCCAAATGTAAGTACTGGCGAAAAGGACTGGTTTGTCTGGTCCACTATTTCCATGAGCTGGCATTGTTCTCACCCGTGTCTTCAAACTCTAAAATTCTAGGCCTCCGAGGTTCCAGGAGAAAGGACCTGCAGTGTGTGCGCCCACCAGCACCTGTAGTCGGGGAGGGCTCTTGGCACAACTTGGCTGTTGGTCCCTGTATTCTCCACTCTGAGATCACAGAATCCTGTAGCTCAGCCTTGGGTGATATTGGGTTATCTGGTCTACCTGCTGAGTATTCTAGGGACCATGTAGAATTAGTCTTCTAATCCTTTCTAAATCTGCTTCCATAAACACCATCTAGATTTGTAATTGAAGCACAATAAATACATTTGAGGGCCCGGACCAGCCCCATGCCCACTCAGTTGTGCTTTTATGGGGCTTGCTTCCTTTTAAGTCTTTTTCCCAGTGGACCCAGTGAACCATGATCCATCACCTACCATGAAGGCCTTCCACAACCTGTTCAACAAAAATGTGTGGGTCTTCTGTGTGCCTGGCACTCCTGCTGGGGTTACAGAGTTAGTGAAGAGAAGGATGCACTAGGCAGTGATGCCAGATCATAGTGAACGCTCTGGGGCAGAATAAAGGGCTCTCGAGAGGTATCATTGGAACAGAACAGAAACGTGAATGGCTCGTGTTGTGAAGATCTTTGGGGAAGACCGAGGATGTCAGGTGGATTTTCCTCTTTTCTGTTTTCATGGTGAGCATATTTGATTCCTCCTGTCCCAGTTTAGGGTCTCATAGTTTCCTAACTACTTGCGTTCTGCCTCTTTCCCAACCTGGATTCACTTTCTATACTCCTGTTTGGTCACATTCCACCTGGGTTCCTCCCCTCCCCTCCTACTTTTCCAGTCATGTGCTCCTTTGGCACACCCGTGTGTGTCTGTGTGTGTGTGTGTGCGTGCATGTACGTAGACATGCACACAGGCAGGCACACCCACCTGCTGTCATACAACTGCTTTGGTCTGCTTGTTGCCTTCTGTCGTCTGGAGTCAAGGCCATTCATTACTCAAGCTGGTCCTCTGTAGCCTTAACCCTCACTTTGACTTGCCTTTCAAATTCCTTCCATCCTCTGGGCCCTCGTGTGAGCGTGTTTCCCCTTTCCTGGGCCCTCACTGGGATCCATCTCCTCCCAGTCAGCATCCAGGGTCTTTCTCCATGTCTCGTTCATTACTTGAGCCGACGTTTTGGTCCAGATCTTGGGCACCCCTCCAAGACACGGACATGGGCCGTGGCCTGTCAAGAAGAAGGGAACCCCATTCTTTCTGTCCTAGAAGCCCAGAATCTTGGAATGGCTGGTCCCTCTTTGTGGCCAAGCTGGTGGTGGTGGAGGAGGTCTGGTGGTCATAGGTGACCGAGCCGAGCCGCACAACTGCAGTGGGTGCTTGGGAATGAGGATCCATGTGCTGGCCATGAAAGGTTTTTGTAAATTTGAGTATGTGAAAGTTCTTATGCAGAAACAAGTTTTAAAAATCGTAATATTTTACTATTTAAACTTAAAAAATCAACTTTACTGAGGTAGGTATGATTTAAAGCTACATTTAAAGTGTACAGTTTGATGAATTTTAACACAGTCAAGATACAGAATGGTTCCATCATCCCAAAGGCTTTCTTTGTAGTTCTTTAAAATTCAATGTGTTTTAAAATAACCAAAATAAAAATAATTGATTTTTCCCCCTTCTGGGCAGGTGCTCTCTGCCTATTTGCAGTCTTGGGCCTGCCTTTACTTTAAGGATTAATGCTTGGGGCATTTGCGTCCATGGGTTTTTGTGCACATGCCATGTGCTTCCATGTGTCCTGGGGGAGCGGGGAGGGAATGGCCTCCTGTGGGCGATGATCTGGGGGCAGAGCTCTTACTTACCGGTGTGGGTCAGATGGCTGTTTGGGGCTAGCGGTGCTGGGTGCTGGGTGCGTGTCTGCCTCTCCAGGTCCCTGTGGTTATGTTCTCTCCTGCCTCCTAGGCCGTTGGCATCCACTGTGAATGATAAGCTGGAGCTGCAGGAGTGTCTGGAGCATGGCAGGATAGCCAAGGTTAGCCCCGGGGTCCACGGCCGGCCACTGAGGGCAGGCAGTGGGATGTGCTGGAGCTGTGACCAGGACTTTTTCCACCTGCCCCTCCAGAGAGGCCTGTGGGCAGATCCAGTGTGGGGAATGTCCTACGGGAGAGGGTCCTGGGTCTAGGGGAAACCCTGGAGGGCAGGGGGAGAAATCACCACTGGCCTTTAGCACTTCCTCTCCGGCTGCCCCCCACCCCCAGGAAGGAGACACCAAGGTCTAGCATTCTCTGGTTGGTAAGGACCTATTGCAGAAGCTTCAGAGCAGGGCAGTCTCCTATGGCGTGGATGCTCCATTTCTCTGGAGAGAGATAGTGGAGCAAGCGCGAGGGTCATGCTCACGCCGGCAGGTTCCAGCAGTCAGGACTGCGGCCACCCCAGAGCGTGTCTTTGAGCCCCTGAGGAATGTGGCATCCTTTGCCTCTAAGTTTCTACAGCCGTGAAGGAACTGATTCCTGGACGGCGTAAGAGGTGTGATTAGGAGCTGCTGCCTCCGAAGTCCTTGGCTGACTGGATTGGATTCAGCACGGCCTGGTGACCCCCAAATAGGAAGAAAGGCAGGGCAGTGTGCTCTGCAGAGGCTCAGGCTGGTGACCCCAGCTTGCCCACACCCCCGGCCTCCCGGCTGGCCCAGGCTTAGGCAGGCCTTGGCTTCTGCCTGGCACACACGGTAGCTGCCCAGCCAGCATTTGTTCCTGAATGGATGAACACATGCTCATTCCCCTTTCCCTCTCCTTCTAGTTCAGCAAAGTGAGGACCATCACAACTAGGTCAAACTCCATAAAGCAGGGCAAAGACCAGCATTTCCCCGTCTTCATGAACGAGAAAGAGGACATCTTATGGTGCACTGAAATGGAAAGGTACCCGAGTCGGTGTGGGGTGTCCTGGGTGCCCTGGGGCTGTTCACTGATCGTGAGGGAGGATTCTCTGCCTTTCCTGGCCAGGCTTGGATTTTCCACAGATGCCACGTGAACCATGGGGTTTCCCACACATTTCCCAGCATGGCAGACGGCTGGGGAGGACTCCTGGCCCAGCCTGTGAGTTTTGAGGCTGGTTCCCAAAGTAAGAGAAGCCTGAGAATATAATGCCTGGAGATCCAGCCCAACTTCCTTCACTGGGGCTGCGAATTTTGTAGGTATTTTGTAAGCCAAGACAGCATAAGAAAAAAACAACAAAAAATAAGATTAAAAAAAAACAACAACAAAAAAAAACATAGGACTCTCAGCCTTACAGCCCCAGCACCCTGCTTTTTGCACATGGGCTCCTAGCCTAGATTACCTCTTTCTCTGGGTATAACTAGGGTTTTGCCAGGCAAAGACCATTTACATAAAAACCCAGAGCAAACAAACAGGAAGTCCTTGAACTTCTGAGGCTGGGCAAAGGTTGAGCTTCTTTTAGAGTTTTCTCTCCTTGAAGGGGAATATACCAGGAATGCACATTTATCACATACAGTCTTGTGAAAACCATCCTGGCTCAAGTCTTGTCGAGGGAAATTGTAGAGCTTATCCTGGGGGTGTTTTCCACAAATGCTCCCCTTTTTCTGCTGTTTTGTGAGTCTTCTAGGCAGTGGTAATCTTGCCTTTAGTCTGCAGAAGCCAGCTCCATGCCTGGCACTTTAGCTGGTGAGCAAAGTGTTGAACTGGTAGAAAGGACAGAAGACTCAGCAGAATGAAGCGTGTGCCGGGGTGTGTGTGGGTGTGGCCGTGGGCGTGCACACACGCCCCTTGCAACCCGGCCCCCGGGCCTGGCCAGCACTCACCTGCCCTTCCTGCCCTGTCTTTTCTTCCCAGGGTGTTTGGCTTCCCTGTCCACTATACAGACGTCTCCAACATGAGCCGCTTGGCGAGGCAGAGACTGCTGGGCCGGTCGTGGAGTGTGCCGGTCATTCGCCACCTGTTCGCTCCACTGAAGGAGTATTTTGCTTGTGTGTAAGGGACATGAGGTAGTGACACAAAGTTAAATGAAAAACATAAAACACAAAACAAAAACACCAAGAACGTGAGGATGGAGAGAAGTATCAGCACCCAGAAGAGCAAAAGGAATTTAAAAACAAAAACCACAGATGCGGAAATACCGGAAGGCTTTGCCTTGCAAAAAGGGTTGGATATCATCTCCTGATTTTTCAATGTTAAAACTATTTAAAAACAAAACCAAGCCCCCTCCCTCCCCCATCCTCCTTTATTTTTGGTCAAACCTTTTGTTTTCTACTCTTTCCAGAGGGGTTTTCTGTTTGTTTGGGTTTTTGTTTCTTGCTGTGACTGAAACAAGAGGGTTTATTGCAGCAAAAATCAATGGCAAAAAAATAGTAACAATACCTTGCCAGAGGAAAGATGGGAGAGGAAAAAAGAAATTATATAGAAATCTATATATTGGTTTTTTTTGTTTTTTTTTTTTTGTTTTTTTTTAATTGTTTATCTTTTTGTTGTTGTCTCCAGCCTGATGATCAGATAGGAGCACGAGCAGGGGACAGAAAATTTAGAGACACTCAGGCGGCAGAATTCCCTCCCAGCCACTGAGCTGTCCCTATCAGCACCATTCCCGGTCATGCAAAATAGAACCCAACTAGCAGCAGGGAAGACAAGAACAGCCACACAAGATACTTTTCTACAGTATTTCAGGTGCCTACCACACAGGAAACCTTGAAGAAAATCAGTTTCTAGAAGCCGCTGTTACCTCTTGTTTACAGTTTATATATATATGATAGATATGAGATATATATATAAAAGGTACTTTAACTACTGTACAACCTGACTTCATAATGGTGCTTTAAAACAGCGAGATGAGTAAAAACATCAGCTTCCACGTTGCCTTATGTGCAAAGGGTTTTAACCAAGGATGGAGGAAGGGAGAGTTTGAAGGTGAAGAATCAGAATGGTGGGATTTTCCCTGCGGTTCTTGAAAGGGTGGAGCAGGGGAGCAGCGTTCCCGTTTCTCCCTGCCAAAAGAGGGTTGGTAAGGTGAGGTGGTCGGGAGCGTGGAAAGCCGAGAGTGGAATTTATCCAGACTCAAACGCAATAACCTTTTGATTTCTTTCTAAAAGGAGACTCCCTTGGAAAGATGGCAGGGGAAGGGGTCTCCAATTCCCAAATCTCACGTTAGCTGATTCGAGGGCTCCTTGTGGTGGGATCAGAGATGATCCAGAGTGTGGGAAAGTGACAGTTAAAACCCCACCTGGAGCAAATAAAAAAACATACAAAACGTACTGGTGCTTTCCTGTCTAAGTCGCCTTTTGTGTGTTCTTTTATGAGGCCCCCACCATCCACCCCTCTGTGCACAAGGCGGCTTCCTGGCCCCTGGAATGTGATGTTTTTGGTCATCTCCAAAGGCTGCAGTTTTATACTGGGAGGCTGATGACACCTTTTATTGTTATAATTATTCTTATGGTTCTGGTTATGTTTGTTTTAAGATTTTCTTTCTAAGAAAACAAAAACCCAACACCCCTCCCTTTAGGTTTCAAACCAAGGTGCGGGGAGCAGGGTGCTTCTCAGCAGGCGGTGGCTCTGGTGCCCTGGCCCCGCCCCTCGGGTCAGGTGGGCCACTCGGCGCGGCGGCAGACTCTGGGTGGCCCCGGGGTCTGCCTCTGCTTGGTCAGTCTTCTACTTCCCCTCCTCTGGGTCAGGTGTGTCAGGGCTGGAGGGAGGACCGGGCAGTCTCTCTCCGTGTGTGTGTGATTTGAGTGGTGTGTATTTCTTTTCTAGTACTTGGTCTGATAGCTGTGCTCTTACCTCGAGTCAGCAGCACCTGGAGCCCCAATTGCGCGACACTTTGTCCCCCTTCCTACCGAGGCAGGCGGCCTGGCGTCGGCGGTAGGAAGGGACGGCGCTTGGTGGCTCCAGGGCGAGGGCCCGATGGGCAGACGCTTGCCTGGATCGATGGGGTGTAGATATGTGGCATATAGAGATATATATTTTATAATGGGAGGGGGGATGGCACCTCCTGGGACTGGCAGAGATGGGAGGTGTGCTGCCGAGCACACGGTCCCATGTTCGCATCCCTAGAAAGATGAGCCTACACTGGTAGGCGCTATATAAATCCATAGATAGGGTCGTGTATAAGAAATATTATGTAGTGGGGAGCAGGGGGCGGGGGCTCGTAGGCGGAGCCTCGGTCCCCGGTGCAGACAAGCCCCATGCCAATCAACCAGTCACTCACATGCACAGGAACCTGTTTCTAGACAGATGCATAACGAATGCGCTCGTACACACGCCAGGGAGCTCCCAGCGCTCTTCTCCCCGGGACTCGGGCCTCTGGAGTCAGCCGTGCAGCTGGTGACCTCCGTAGCCCGGATGGCAGGCCGCCTGTCAATCCCTGGAGTTGCTAGGTGCTGACGCAGGAGGTTTCCCTTAGCAGGTGCTCTCCTCTGGCAGGTAGTGTTCTAGCTCTTCTGCCCCTGGTGATGTGAAAAGATTCTCTGTTAGCAACCTGTGATACTGACCTGCAGCTCCAGGCACCAGGAAAGTCAGCCCTCAGCAACCCCTATCTCTTTTCCCCCGACCAAAATACAATTGATATCCAGGTCTGTCTTGACCAGGGGGCTTCCACTGGGAACAAAAAATGGGACAGTGAAACTCATCTTTTGAATAAGGCAAATTACTAATTAGTGACACTAAACCAAGGCTTTGAATCCCTTGCTCATTGCATCAGGAGTGAGCTGCTGGCTGGTGCCCCAGCCGCCCACTCCTGTTTGGGGTGCTTATGCCGGATCCCAATTTGCATATTTCCTCCTAAGACTGGCTTATGAGATCATCCCTAACAAATTGCTTCCTGCCACTTCCATGGCATTATGGCAGGTGGTGAGTGTGGGCCCCCGTGGGAGTCCCTGTCCCTTACCGTGGTGCTTTCTCTGTCCCTGCCGCCAGCCAGGCTCCATTCTTCCTGGTTTGGGGTCTGCCAGCACCGCTCCAGGAGGGCTGGGGGGGAGGAGGGCTGCCCCAGGCAGTCCAAGGTGCTCCCTCCCCTGCCAGCCAGCGCTAAGGTCTTCCCAGCTCCCTGTGTTAGGGCCTTCCTCTGCAAACAGACTTTCCAGCTCTGCTTTGAGCTCTCCCAAGGCTTTTGTCCGCTGCTTACGTGAAGGAATTAGCCCGCCTCAACGGCCCGAGCTCCATTTCAGCCGGGCCTGGTGCTCCACCCAAGGCGTCTGGGGAGTCTGAAGAAACATGTTAGCCAAGGATGTGGCAAGCTCAGGGGACCTCTTTTGGGGCAGAGAAGAGAAATCATTGGGCCTGCCCCCTTGAACTTTGTGGGCTGCGCCGTTAGCAAGGACTGACCAGCTCACTCAGAAAGGGAGGACCAGGGCCAGGAGAGGCCCGTTGTGGCCGAGTCCTTGAGCAGACTCCTTTGGGACCCCCTGGCAGGAACTAGAGTTAAGCAATCACCAGCTTTTCTTCCAGCCCACCCAGTGGGCCTGGTCTCGCAGTAGAACTTGGTCGAGTGTGGGGGACCTTGGGAAGGTGCCAACTTGGTCAAGCTGGGACACTATTCCCAGCCCACTGCCAAACCTGGGAGGGGGTCCCCCTCCGAAGGGGAGCTGTGCTTCTACAGACTGAGGCAGGGTCGTGCGGGCTGAAGGTACAGGGGTTGTTATACTTGGTGAGGATGAGGCCGAAGGTAGAGGCCGTGGAGTGGGAGAGACCAAGAAGACTTGGGGAACATGTTCCCCAGTGGGATTTTCTTTGCAAAGAGCAGGCCCACTTACCGGGGAGAGGAGGGCTTCTAGGGACTGAGGGCCACAGCCTCCCCACCACAGGCATCAAGCATGGCATGGTGCCAAAGAAATCTGCGGCCCTTGCCTGGGGGAGGTGGTTGGTGCTAGTGCCAGGATCACAGAACTCTTGGTCTCTTACCTGAGGAGGAAGCCAGCATCTAGCAGGCAGCTGCTGAGCCCCCACGGGCCTCAGGTTGGCTGGTGCTACCCCCCTTCCCCTGAAGGCAAGACAGCAGCAGGCAGGGGCCCAGCCGGGGAGGATTAGAGAAGGGTCTTGCAGTCGGCAGATGACGCCGCCGCAAGTGTGCTATCCCAAAGGGGATTGCCTTCTTGCTGTTGAACATCCTACTAGAAAGCAAATGCCCCCAGAGAGCATCCTGGGCCTCTTAGCTTTTGAAACAGGCCTGGGAGTGGTTGGCTGGTGGAGATGACTGAGTTTTGGTGAGTTGCTAGGGTGTGGATTGGGACAGGCAGTTCCAGCAGGAAGGAAGGCTGTTCGACCTTGAATGAGGCTAAGGAGGACCCGGCGGCCGTCGCCTCCCACTAAGCTGGCCGCCAGGCTGGGGCAACTCGGGGGAAGCCTAGATGGGAATAATGCACCATTTCGAGGACAGGAAGATCTAAAACAGGAGCAGGAGAAGGAATATTTCAGCTGAGCCATTTGGAAATGTTCTTACGGGAAAGCTAAAGCCTTCGTTTTCATATTTTTATTACATAGGTAGATAAAAAGTAGATTTGGGAGGCAGTTTTGACCTCTTTGGTGCAGAGCTGCAGTGGCAATGGAGTCCTTCTGAGCTGTTATTTTCGGGAGACTTGCAGGAGTCCCTCAAGCTGTGGGGGTGGGTTCAGGCACAGGGACCCGAGGAGAGCTGGTGGTCAGGCCAAGATTCTGGTGAGAACTGAGTTGCGCGCCAGACCCACCTTTCAGGTGTAATCTGAATTTGTCATCTGGCATTGCCGAGGCTGGTTGCTCCCAGTACTTGAGACTGCAGGGTGACACTGGGATTGTCCCTAGGCAGTCCTTGAGTGGCAGGAAGCAGCTGAAGCCTTTTTCCCACTGCAGGGTGGAAAAGGTGTTATGAAGGTCGGCCCTGAGCTAGAATGTTCCCTTCTGGCCATTCGTTCCCTGCTGAGTCCTTAGATCAGCCAGGAGTATCAGGCACCGCCTCACCGTGCCTCGTGCCGGGTGGCAGGAGGATGAGCGCCACTGTCCTGGCTGCCACTCTGGAAACTTTACATTTTGGTAAAGGAAAGCTGGGGTCCATGTGGGGCACAGCCACTTCTTCCGGCACCTGAGTTCCAGAGGCCTGGCTGAGGTGACCTCTTGCTTACCACTGACCCCAGGCAGTGGAGTTTTGGGGGAAGGGAAGTAAGCAGGTCAAAGCAGTGGGGACAAGGACCGAAGGCCCTTTCGTTAGCAGCGATTTGCCATCTCCCCCGAAATGGAGGCCTGGGACCCCTGTAACTCCAGTAACTGGAAAATGCCCCAGACATACTCCACTCAAGGCGAGTGGGAGGGTAGCTTTCTCAAACACCAGTCTGGCAGTCTCCAGCCCTGTCCCTGAGGAGATGAGCAGGGATCTAAAGCATCACCTTAGTCCCATTTCACTTCACAGACTGATTTGGTTGCACAGCCCTAGAATTCAACAAACAACAAAAATGCCGAAATTCCTTAGAAAACGCAGAGGGAGGAGGTGACTCAACAAGGTGCTAAAACATTTTATTAAAAATATATATTGTTAAATTAAGTCTGCTGTCTGGACAATGACTGTTTGTTTTGTTTTCTTGTAGTGAAGTTTAAAAGAGACTATTATTTTACTCTGATATATTATTATTAAAAAGGCATTTTAACTTTGTACTTGAAAACTAAATGAGCGATTTCATGTGTTTTAGCTGAGGCATTGAAGTAGCGGGTGCTTACTTATTTGTGGGAAACCATGTATTCATACTGAAGAATAAACTCCGTAGCTGATTTGGTAATAACTTTTACTGTTACAGACGATTTCGCTTTGACCCCGGCGGCAGAGCACTTCTGCACATTCCACGCAGCTAAATGCAGGACTTAACTTCCCAGACTCTTTCCTCCCTGCCCCCCTTCCTTT
>JAQZBX010041581.1:0-22300 GCA_029593785.1 Cabassous unicinctus | reverse complement strand
ACTAGCCCCACATTTCCTTCCATAGACAAAGGGGCACAGACTAAATGTATCTCCATGGTCCCTCCAGAGTCTGAGATCTTAGGTCTATTGTGTGAAAACTCAAGTGGTGAAACCTGAGAATTTCACTATATAATTCAAGGCAAGTTCTTAGAATGAAAACACAAGGCTTTCTGGAGCTAAAGAAACGTGAATACGACCAAAAGACTTCTCAGGCTTCTGCGTAAACCTGTGCGTCATCTTACCCTCAACTGGTCAAGCTTCTCTCGGATCTGAATGAACCCCAAGTGTAACTTGCCCCCAAAGTGGTCTGCAAGGCGACGGTCGTTGTCATGGAGACCAAGGTAGGCTGAACAGACCTCACAGACACGCAGCTTCTGCTGTTGGAAACTGGATGCAGGCATGGAGTTTCTGTATTCCTCCTGGAGAAGGGAACAGAAAAGTAAAAGTACTGGCCACCATAAGAACACCCCAACAGTTTAAATAAATAAAAAAACTGTTTACAAAGTTTCAGATATCTGTAACAAATTCAGTTATCATGGTTTATTTAGGAAGTGAAGTTAACAGTCATGAATTTGAAGCACACACAGGAATCTGCCCATTCTTAAGAGTCCACCAGGGAAGGCTAATCTGCAGCACAGAGAGCTTTCACCAATAACCACAGAAACAAAAACACAGAGCCAGCCATGGAGGCTGTATCCCAGTGTAGTGACAAAAATTAAGGTTTAGAAAGACAAATACATTAGACAGTTTCTTCAAAGGAAAAAAAATGTGCAGGACACAATGGAACAAAATAAACCCTGCCCCCGTGGCCACTGTGGAATCCTAAATTCAATCACAGAAAATAGCTTACCCAGCCTCCAGGCAAAATGTAAAAAATAAAAAGCATGGTTACTGCTGCTTATGCACAAAATAAAACGTTTCTGCAAGATTCGTATTTTAAAAACTGCGTTTCAAAAGTCATTGACCCTCATGCAAGGGGAGAACTAGTTCCACACGCCAGGCACTCACCAGGAAACGCAGATGAAGACCCTGTGCCACCCAGCACACTCCACACACTGCTGGTGAGAAGCTGGAACCACCAACAGGAGAGTGCAATTTAGTGGTCTGTTACAATGGAAAACTTATCTACTGTTGTCCAGAAACTCCTCTTCTAGGTGTAGGTCTTAGAAAATTCTTGTTTACGTACCAGCAGACAGGAAAGACATTAACTGCAGAACCGTTTGAAACGGCGAAAATCACAAATAACCCAGAAAACCACCAGGGGACATATACTCATATCCTAAGACAGAAGCCTGCAGCAGTAAAATAACTGGGTAGACATGTGTGGCAACACCGAGGGCACGCCCAGACCACGCGGGGAGTGGCACTGGTGGGAGGAAGGTGCACACGGCATGGCAGCAGCAAGCACGGCGCACTAGCATGGTGGTAAGAACACGAGTACTAAAGCATGACCGCATGAACCGAGCACACGGTAACGGGTGCCCCCTGGGAGGGACAGAACTGGGACCAGGGCAGAGAAAGAGGGAAGTTGAGTTTTCGCTGTCATGTGGTACACCTTTCATTAAAAGACAAATGACTCCGTGTATGACATTTCTGAAATGACTACATTAACCACAGAAACGGAGAAACAGGCGTGAGCACAAAAGGCCACTCATGGGACCCCGTGGAGGAAGACGCGCCTGCAAGGTCTCGAGTGCATCGAGCTCTGCAGGATGTTCTGTTGGAAGACCTGAGAGAACCGGGTGATGGGGGCACAGGATCCTACAAATCATTTCTAACAACTGCATGGGAATCTACAAGTGTCTCAAATAAAAGGTATAATTAAAAACAAAATTAAACTTTCAACTATCTTCTGCAAACACACCATCTGAGTAACTGAACCTGTTATTAAAGGTTCCCTGTTCTTCCAAATGACCAAAATGATGATCCCTTCAGTTCTAAACTACTAGAAGTGTCCCAAAAAGCAGGATGAAGCCTTCAGATGACTTAACACTCAACACCCTGCGTGCTACTGAGAGCAGAAAGGCCCCCCACAGGCCCCCACGCAGCCAAGACCAGCCCCAAACCCACGCCAAAGGGCTGTACCCCACACCTCTCTGCCGTTGCCCCAGGGGTTCCCCCGAAGGGGTTCAAGAACTTCAGCATCCACATTGCTGAGGGCGAGGGCAGCGGGCAATGGCAAGAACGCCAGGGGATCTGGGCAGGAGCAGCTGAGCAGAAGGAGCCGCCCCACACCTTGCTCATTGCCCGACTATCCGCAGACAGCCACATAGGTGAACACGTGGACGTTAAAGCCAAGGAAGGAGCCACCAAAGGGGCGTCTGCTGTCCCTTGTTTTCTGAAGCAGGAGGGGATGGGGCCTCAGGGTGTGCTTGTGCTGAGCGATTCTCTCGGCATTTTCTGGGCCTTCTCGGTGGAGGCACCATTACCCCAGTGAGCCTGACTGTTGTACATATACATATGAACACAAAGACTTTGGCAGAATTTAAATGGATGCACAATTCTCAGAAATAGAAATGTCACATAAATCAAGGGCATTCCCAAGCACTGGTCATCGCCTGGGAAGTCAGGGCACCAGAGCAAGACCGCCCAAGGCATCCTGAGCCATGAACATGACCGCAGCTGTCAGAGCCAGGGCACCTGAGAGCAGAATGTGGGTGCAGGCTGCAGCCCACTGCCTTTCAGGGTGGTTGCACCTAAGCATCTATATACAAAAATGCACTACTTGCACTGGGAGAGCTGCTTTTCTTTCCCCTCTCCTTTAAGTTAAAAAACACACTATACTACCTACAAATGTCATTATGGGGGTGCTGGCTCTGCCTGCCCCAATTTCCAATAGACACTGCTGACCTGAATTCCAGCCGCTGCGCAGGCGTTCCAGAAACCACAGCTCCGATGACCCACTCCTGAGCAACCCTATCAGTCCATCTCCTTCCCTGACACAGGCCTCAGAGTATATCGCTAACACCCACAAGCCTTCAGCATAATTCATTCATGGAACTCGTAATCACTGCACACAACTGGAAGAGCAGCTGGTAGGAAGGCAGAGCTTGACAGACCTTTAGCTCTGACTTCACAAAGTCCATGTATGCCATCTCTTTCTTCCTATGCCAACGGTGAGGATTTGAAAACCAGATTGCATCCAAGGAGTAAAGTAATCCACACAGAAAACAGCTGCTGATGATACAAACGCTAAGTTCCTGACTCGGTTTCCCTACAATGCAGCCCATCCTGACCCTGCACCTCCAGCCCAACCCCACTCCCTGCTCCACTCCTATCAGCACACAGTTCTCTCTCTGGAAAAAGCAGCCCCACTAACAACTTCATTTCATTAAGAACACCAGGATCCACTCTTCATAGCCATCTGCAATACTCCTCTACCCTAGCCACAAGAGCGCAATAACAACAAGAGTCCATAACTCCCTAGGAAAACAGGGATCTGGACAAGGGAAAGCAGGGGAATAAACAGTAAAACGAATGCTGATGTGGCCTTTCACAAGAGAACGCCCACAACTCTACCTCACTGGCTCTGCAATAATCCTCCTAGGAAACAGGACTGCCGACACTCCACAGACAGAGAGACTTGTCCAAGCACACGCAGGAGTCACGAGTCAGGAAAGACTCAAACCCAGGATGGTGATTCCAAATCTTGTCAACATGCCATATGATGTCCAACTTGAGAGGGCAGCCAGTTCCGTGCAACGGACCAAGGTTTCATTGGAGTCCAAAAGGTAAAAACACTCTTGAACGTATGAACACAAAGACTCTTTCCCTTCCCTAAGGAAACTCCTCTCACTGACCTCAGCTTCTTTTTTTTTTGCACGAACTTTTTCCACTTCCATAAGGATCTTCTGGGATTCATCCACATTTCCTTCTGCTCCCAGCTGCTCAGCTTTAGCAAGGAGTTTTCCTATTTCTTCATTCAACTCATGTACTTTTTCTGCCTGAGAGGAGAAAGAATCAGGTAAGCAAACATCTAAAAGCAAAAGATTTAAAAAAATAATTTATGCTTAGTTGTGGTAACACAGACATAACATAAAAATCATTTAACCATTCCTAAGAATGGACAATTCTTTAATTTTCATTTTTAAAATAATTATTGATGCTTATCATTCATACATGAAGACACATAATAAATATATAATAAAAGTTGTGAACTTACAGAACAAACCAGCATATCATCATACAGGGCTCCCATACATCACCCCTCCACCAATACCTTGCATTGTTGTGAAACATCTGTAACATTGTCAAAGAGCATAATCAAAGTATCACTACTCACTATAGTCCGTATCTTACATTTGGTGTATTTTGTCCCTAACCCACCTATTTTGTTGTTGTTGATAAACCATGTAATTTACCTAAAGTGTACAATCAATGGCATTTGGTTTGATCACAGTGTTGTGCATTCATCACTTCAAACAATATTAGAGCATTTTCATTACTCCAAAAAAAAAAAAAAAAAAACCTGAAAAACCACTATCATATCTATATATTAGGCACAAATTATAAATCCTATGTTGTGCTTTCACCATTTCTATTCATTTCAAAAAAAAACTTTACCAATTCTATACAGATTAAACCTGAGCTTTCCGTTCTCTAACCACATTCTATTCTCTGGTGACATATATTCCAGCTATTAACTCCATGAGTTTGCTCATTATAGTTTATAATAGTGAAATCATACAGTATTTGTCCTTTTGTGTCTACCTTGCTTCACCCAACATAATGTCCTCCAGGTTCATCCATGTTGTCATATGCTTTACGACTTCATTTCTTACAGCTGCATAATATTCCATCATGTGTATACACCATAGTTTGTATATCCAATAGATAATTCTTTGACATCAAGTACATGAACAATATTGTGTATCTTTCTCCACTACTCTTTTCAGACTATTTTTCTCATCCCAAACAAAATCATACTCATTTAATAATTTCCACTGCGCCCCCAATGGTAACCATACTAGCCTACTTTGTCTATGAATTTCCTTATCTATGTATTTCATATAAGAGAAATCATACTGTATCTGTCTTTTCATGTCTCAAATATTTCATTCAACATGATGTCGTCAAGGTTCATCCATGTTGTTGCATGTAACAGCACTTGACTTCTTTTTATATCTGAGTAATAAATATCCCATGGTATGTAGAGAAAATATTTTGCTTATCCATTTATCTGTTGATGGACACTTGGGGATGCTTCCCCCTTTTAGCTATTGTGAATAATGTGATGAACACTGGTGTGCAAATATCTGAGTCCCTGCTTTCAATTCTCACAGGAATATACCTAGGAATGGAAGTACCTGGTCATCTGGTAACTCTATGTTTAACTTTCTGCCAAACTGTTTTCACAGGGGCTGCACCATTTTACATAGCCACCAACCAAATACAAGGTTTCCTATTTCTTCACATGCATGCTGACACTTATTTTCAGTCTTGTTAATAGCCATCTGTAGCAGTTTGGCAGTTTGATGTAATTATGAATTCCAAAAATAGATATTGGATTAAGCTTGTAAACTGATCTGTTAACCAGAGCATGATTAGGTTATGACTGGGGTGTTGATTGGGCCACGTCCCTTGGTGGGTGGGGGAATCAAGTATAAAAGGCATAGCAAAGGACAGAGGGAGCAGTTTTTTGAGTTGGCGTTGTGGTGCGGAGTCTTGAGCTGGAGCTCGGGAGGTAGCGTACAGAGGAGTTGGTTGTGAGGAAAGAGGGAGGGCCCTGGGAAGAGAAGCAAGCCATATGCCTGGTAGTCTACAACTGGCCTTGTGGCACAAAGCAAGCCTGAGCCCAGAGAGGGGCAAGCCCCAGGAGGAGAGGAACCCAAGGGGCCTGAACCCTTACAAACATGGGCAGCTGTCATGCTCCAACACGTGGCAACAGACTTTGGTGAAGGAAGAAACTTATGACTTATGGCTTCGTAACTGTGAGCTTCTACCCCAAATAAATACCCTTTGTAAAGACCAACAGATTCCTGGTGTTTTGCATTAGCACCCCTTTGGTTGACTAATACAGAATTTGGTGCCGAGGAGTGGGGAAGTGCTTTTGCAATGACCAAAACGTTGGAACGGTTTTATAAATGGGTAAGGAGTATTTTTTGGAGGAATTGTGAGATGCTTGATGGAAAAGGCCTAGATTGCTTTGACGAGACTATTGATAGTAATATGGATGCTAAAGAGACTTTTTATGATGCCTTAGAAGTAAATGACAAAACTATTATTGGAAACTGGAGGAAAGGCGATCCATGTTTTAAAGTTGCAGAGAACTTAGCAAGATTAACTCCTGGTGTTTTATGGAAGGCAGAATTTGAAAATGGCGAACCTGAGAATTTAGCTGAAGAACTTTCCAAGGTAAACTCAGAGAATGCAGCTTGGCTTCTCCTTGCAGCTTATAGCAAAATGCTAGATGAGCGGGATAAGCTCAGGACTGAATTATTGGGCACAAAGTAAAAAGAAACTGTTTCCGGAACTTCCAAGTCTCTGGAAATCAAGTTAACAGATGAAAGTGCCCCATTTGAAGACTTAGCTAAACCTGGAACTTGTAAATCAAGATTGAAGATGCAGTTATCCAGGAAAGACTTGTGGAAAGTTTTACTATCTGATGGCTTGGACCCCTGCTTCTTGCATGCTAAACCAACATTTTTGAGAGAGCTGTATGAACAAAACCACTATCAGCTTGGACTAAAAGGACAGATTGAAGGAGAAACAGATTTAAGAAGAAAACCATGGAAGCTGAGATCTGGAATTAAGACATCGCCTTGGGCCAAGAGAGGAGCCCCACCCATGTGTAAGGAGAGGGAGAGTTTGCCCCAGTAGTTGAAGAAGGTGGATGTTCCCACCTGACATTCAGGAAAGTTTTGATGCCCCAGGATGCAGGGAGGGCGGAGCACATTCCCCAAGGATTACAGCGGTTAAGGTCAGCACCCCATAGGTCTGAAAGGGTTGAGCCTGTATGCCAAAGATTAGGGGGAATGTTGTCTTCACTTCACTGTACTAGGGGGGCTAAGACTCTAACCCAAAGATTGGGTAAGGTTTGGCAATCACCCCAATACTCTTGGAGGGTGAGGTCTGGAGCTTGGTCCACACCCAGATGATGAAGGTGGAACCAAGAAAATGGCTGTTGGGCAAGCCTGTGCAAAGGGTGGTTTCCCATGTCTTAAGAATGACTCTCAGACTTTGAAATCCAATGGTGGATGCCCTGCAGGTTTATTGACTGTAGAGGACCCGTGACTCATGTTTAACATCCCAATTTCTCCTTATGGTAATGAAAATGTTTATCCTTTGTCTTTCCATTTATGTATTGGACGCAGTTAAATGGTTTTATAGGTTTCAGAGGTTTACAACAGACAGGATTTTGCCCGAAGACAACCTATTTCTTTAAACTGATTATGATATGATTTTGTACTTACATTGTTACTGATTTAAGGTTTTCTGAATATTGTAATGTATTTTTGGAATTCAGAGGGTGGAGTATAGCAGTTTGACAGTTTGACGTAATCATGAATTCCAAAAATAGATATTGGATTATGCTTGTAAACTGGTCTGCTAATCAGGGCATAATTAAGTTATGATTAGGGCGGGTGGGGAAATCAAATATGAAAGGCATGGCAAAGAACAGCGTGGGAGCAGTTCTGATGTTGGAGTCTTGAGCTGGAGCCCCGGGAAGTAAGAGAGCTTGGTCGTGAGAGAAGGCCCCAGGAAGAGAGATGAGTCGTTCGCCTGAGAGTCTACAGCTGGCCTTGTGGAGAGAAGCAAAGCCTAGAGAGGCTCATAGTCTACAGCTGACCTTGTGGAGGAAACGGAGGAGTTGAGCCCGGAGAGAAACGGAGCCCCGGGAAGAGAGGAACCCAAGAAGCCTGAACCCTGGCAAACGTCGGCAGCTGTCTTGCTCCAACACGTGGCAATGGACTTTGGTGAGGGAAGAAACTTATGCTTTATGGCCTGGTAACTGTGGACTTCTACCCCAAATAAATACCCTTTATAAAGACCAACCGATTTCTGGTATTTTACATCAGCACAATACACCATCCTAGTGGTATCTTGTAGATTTTTTTTGTTGTTGAGGTACCATGGTTGGGGATTGAACCCAGAACCTCGTGTATGGGAAGCCAGCGCTCAACCAGAGCCACATCAGCAACCCTGAGTTGGCCTTTTCGTTTGTTTGCTTGTTGTTTTTGATTTTTTAGGAGCAACGAGGAACTGAACCCAGGACCTTCCATGTGAGAAGCAGGCACTCAACCGATTTAGCTACATCCATTCCCTCAATGTAGTTTTAATTTTCATTTCCTTAATGGCTAATGGCGAACATATTTTCATATGCTTATTGGTTTTCTGAATGTATCTTTTTAGAGAACTGTCTATTCAAATCATTGGCCTATTTTTTAATGGGGTTGTCTTTTTGTTGTTGAGTTGTCAAGTCCTTTATACATTGTGGATATTAAACCCTTATCGGATATATGGTTTCCAAATATTTTCTCCCATTCTGTAGGTTGTCTTTTCACTTTAATGAAAAAGCCAACCTTTCTTTAATTTTGATGTAATCATTTTATCTATTTTACCTTTTGTTTGCTTGTGCTTTTGGTGTAAAAGCTAAAAATCCATTGCCTACTACAAGGTCCTGAAGATATTTCCCAGTTTTCTTCTAAATTTTATACTATTCTTATATTTTGGTCATTGATCCATTTTGAATTAATTTTTATATATGGTGAGAGGTAGGGGTCCACATTCAATGGACTTGGCCCCCTTGCTGAAAATCAGCAGTCCACAGATGTGTGGATTTATCTCTGGACTCTCAAGTCTATTCCACTGGTCCATATTGTCTGTCCTAATGCCAGCACCGTACTGTCTTTTGCTGTTCTTTTTCTTGTTGTTGTTGTTTTCTTGTACTGTTTTAATACTGTAGCTTTGTAGTAAGTTTTGCTATCAGCAAGTGTGAGTCCTCCAACTTTGTTATTCTTTTCCAAGACAATTTTGGCTACCCAGGCCTCATGCAATTCCATATGAGTTTGTTGATCAGCTTTTCCATTTCTGGGGGGAAAAAAAAGGCTGCTGGAATTTTAATAGGGATTGCAATAAATAGATCACTTTAAGGCACTATTAACATCTTGACAATATTAAGTCCTCCAATCTATGAATATGGGGTGTCTTTCCATTTATTTAGTTCTTCGATAATTTCTTTCAGCACTGCTGTATAGTTTTCAGTGTACAAGACTTTTACCATCTTACTTAAATTTACTCCTAGGTATTTTATTCTTTTAGATGTTATTGTAAATGGAATTATTCCCTTGATTTCTTTTTCAGGTTGCTCATTACTGGGGTATAGAAACTGAAATGACGTCTGCGTGTTTCTCTTGTATCTGGCAACTTTGCTGAATTCCTTATTAGAGTTCTAGTAGCTTTGGATTCTTCGAGATTTTCCATATATAGGATCATGTCATCTGCAAACAGGGATAAGTTAAGTTCTTCCTTTCCAATCTGGATACTCTTCCTTCCTTCCCCTTTCCTTCCTCCCTTCCTTTCTTTCGCTTGATTACTCTGGCTAGAACTTCCAATACAATGTTGAATGCAGTGGTGACAGTGGGCATCCCTGTCTTGTTCCTGAACTTAAGAGAAAGCTTTCAGTCTTTAACCACTGAGTTTATTTGCTGTGGGTTTTTCAAAAATGCTCTTTGTCATATTGAGAAAGTTCCCTTCCATTCATAGTTTTTTGAGAGTTTATCATAAAAAGGTGTTGGATTTTATCAAACATCTCTTCTGTATCAATTGAGAGGACCATGTGGTGTTTGTGCCTCATTCTTTTACACTGACTGATTTTCTTATGTTGAATCTTCCTTGCATTCCTGGAATAAATCCCACTTGTTCACTATGTATAATCCTTTTAATATTCTGCTGAATTCTGGTTTGCCAGTACTTTGGTAAGGACTTCTGCATCTCTATTCATAAGGGATACTGGTCTGTAATTTTCTGTTCTTGTGCTGTCTTCATCTGGCTTTGGTATCAGGGTGAAGCTGGCCTTGAGAAGATGTACATTCTTCTGTTGCTGGCTTTGAGTGTTCTCAACATGTCTGATAGGTATAGCTGCTTAGTAGTGTTGTTCACGTCCTCTATTTCCTTACTGATCTTCTGTTTAGATTTTCTACCAATTGTTGAAAATGGAGTACTGAAATCTCCCACTATTACTGTAGAATTATCTATTTCTTCCTTCAATTCTGTCAAAGCTTTGCTTCATGTATTTTTTTTTTTTTTTTTTTACCGGGAGGTACTGGGGATGGAAGCCTGGTCCCTCCATATGGTAGCCGGATGCCGAACCTCTTGAGCCACATCCGTTTCCCATGCTTCATGTATTTTGGGGCTCTGCTGCAAGGTGCATATATGTTTGCAAACATTCTTGCTAGATTCAAAGTTTTATCAATTTAGAACACCTATCTTTGTCTCTTTTAACCTTTTTTGACTTGAAGCCTCTTTTTTTTCTGACAGTCTCATAGCCACGCCAGCTCTATTTTGGTTACTGCTTGCGTGCAATCTTTCTCCACCATTTACCTGTACTTTCAATCTCTCCATGTCATGGTATTTGAGTCTCTTGTAAACAGCCTACAGATGGAGCATGCTTTGTCATCCAATCTACCAATTTCTGCCTTTTAATTGGGGATTTTAATCCAGGCACCAGGAGTGGGGCTGCAGTCCCCACAGCTGCCTGCTACACAGCTGTGGGATAAGGACATGGCAGCTGCTGCACAGAAGGTGAAATTCACCGGTATTCACCACAATTTACCAGCTTCTTCATCCAGTTCTTTCCTGGGTGCTACACAGTGTTCCTCTAGACTCCAGAGTTTCAAAAGGGTGGATTCAGACAGTTCCTGCCAGTTCAATAGTTGTTTTGGTCGAGGGACTGATTCCCAGAGATTCCTACTCCACCATCTTCCCACAATCCTCTCAAAAGCAAAAGATTTTTAATGCAAAGAAAACAAGTGCTGCTCTTGCTGAATTTCCTGTCTGTTCTGTTGAAAACAAATGAACAGCCCGAGATCCATGCTGGGTGGCATCCATATTTTAACAAATAATAAAGTTTTTATTGCCACCATTAAGACTTTGACCATAAACTGTGTGTCACATTCCAACAAAAGCAGCATCTCCATCACTTGCAATGGGGTTCCAAGCACGGTCATGTTTGTAACTTTTATGGGTTGTCTTTAATTTTTAATTTTTAAAAGACAGATTACACAAATGATACATAAAAAATGTAGGGGATTCCCATATGCCCACTCCCTACCCCTCCCACACTTTCCCACATTAACAACATCCTTCATTAGTGTGGTACATGTTACAACTGATGACCACATATTGGAGCACTGCCACTAAACATGGATTATAATTTACATTGTAGTTTACACTCTGTCCCGCACAATTTTTTAAGTTATGACGAGATATATAATGGCCTGTGTCATTGTAATGTCTTTCAGGGCAATTCCAATGTCCCGAAAATGTCCCCATATTACACCTATTTTTCCACTCTCCCTCCCCTCAGAATCTCCAGTGGCCACTGCCTCCACATCAATAAAAGTTCTTCCATTGCTAGAGTAACTGTAAGTCTATAGTAGAATAATAGTAAGTCTACTCTAGTCCATTGTTCATTCCCCAATCCTGAGGATTTTGGGATGGTGATGCCCACTCTGCCTCTAATTGAGAGGAGGCTTAGATCCCATGGGACAGATGGATGGGACTATCTTCCTTGCAGTTGAAGACTCTCTCTGTTCCTTGGGATGGTTGTTGTCCATCATCATTTCCTTGTTAGTTGTCCTGGGGTGAGTCCAATGAACTGGAGAACAGGTGTTGCAACTCTGCTGAGATTCAAGGCCCAAGTGGGACATGGAAAACCCAAAGATTTAAGTGTCTAGGACATAAACCTATCAACTCTAGGACTAACTATAGGTTCAAATATAAGGGGCAGAGAGCCATGTGTAGGGAAACCACAAATGAGTCCAACTCTGTCA
The DNA here is from genome assembly GCA_029593785.1 of Cabassous unicinctus. Classification (NCBI taxonomy): domain Eukaryota; kingdom Metazoa; phylum Chordata; class Mammalia; order Cingulata; family Chlamyphoridae; genus Cabassous; species Cabassous unicinctus. The sequence goes on along the minus strand of JAQZBX010041581.1, from coordinate 10,307 downwards.
CACTGGGGAGCATACATTCCAAAGTAGGGCTCACTGGCAAACTCCTGAGTTGTCAGCTCTGCCTATAGTCTTCAGGAGCCTGCTTATTTGAGGCAATAGTTACTGCGGCAGTCAATGAGATCCTGCTGAGACATGCATTAAGTGTAACCTCTGGAATGACCTCTCAATTCACTTTGAAGTCTCTTAACCATATAAATTCATTTGTCTTTACCCTTTCCCCCTTTTGGTCAAGGTCTTTTTCCAGTTCCATTGATAGTTGGTGCTTGGTAGTAATCCCTCGGTGCCAGGGAGGCTCATCCCCGAGAGTCATGACCATGCTGGGGGGAAGGTAATGCATTTATATGCTGAGTTTGGCTTAGAGAGAGGCCACATTTGAGCAACAAGGAGGCTCTTAGGAGGTAACTCTTAGGCAACCTATAATACTAGGGTAAGTGTCAATTTGAAAAAAAAAGGTTCGTAAGTATAGCCACCAATATCAAGGGCCCGTCAATGGACCATCCTCCTTCACTAGTGGCTGCCCGTGTACTTGGGGGATTCTTGCTGTCCCATTAGAGAATGTGGCAGAACTCCCCAGGATGGGAATTGGATATTCTTTCATTTTTTGTGTGGACCTCCACCCAACTGTGACAATGCCCCATGAACACTGAACTCTTTCATATGCCTTATAGGTATGCCCCAGGTGAACCTCCTCCCATGCATCCACCATCACTGATACCCCGCACCAATGATCCTCCCCTGCCACAGCTGTAACCCTTCTGTGATCCAAAACTTCTTCACAAATGAAACCAACAAAATAACCAAATAAAAATGAATGAGAAAATGAAATAATAATGATAGTTGTAAAAATAAAATTTAAAAAATTAAAAAAGAATTTGAAATAAAAATAATTTAAAAAATAAAATAATAAATTGTGGCATTATGTCTTTCATCACTGTAAGAGCTGTTGTCTTGTATGTACAGTGACATTTTCTTCCATTTATTCGCTCAATGTCTTTTTTTTTTTTTTTTTTCATTTTATCTTCAAAGAAGCTTTAGGTTACAGGAAAGTCACATACAAAATATATGGAATTCCCATATACCCAACATCCTCCCCTTTTCTCCTTTCCCCTATTAATAACATTTTACATGTAGGTAGATTTGTTACAATTGTTGTACAAATATAGAATAGGCTGTCTCTTTTTATGTCTTCTATCACATTCAATCTTACTGGGTAAGGGTAATTAATAAAAAACATGATTCCTCTTTCTTGATTTAAACATACAAGTTTGCACTTTAAAGAAAATGCCAGAATAATTATTTACCTTCAGAAACTACAGCACCTTTGGCCCAATTAACAATCACATATATCATAAAAAGAAATGTTTTTACAATACTGAAAGGAGACTTAGTTTCTCCAGAGGGGAGAGAGGAGCAATGCCCCTGGCACTATGGCCAGTCCCACAGAGACCCACTTCAGCCTTCTAAAGTGCAGTGTGGTACATGGTCACATGGACACACCAAAATTTAATCATTACCCTCCTAATTTTTCTTTTTTATATGGGGATGTTAAAAAGAAATTCGAAAACACTGACAGAAAACAAATGGTTAGAGGTAGCAGCAATTCCTTGGAAGGGGAATGGGGAAAGAGTTCCCTCTCACTGGGAACATCTTGGCAGTGAGGACTATCTGCCCAAGGATGCCTATCAGATGACAAGTTAGCAGTCTGCCAGCAACACAGTTTTTTAAGACAGCAACACAGTTTTTTAAGACAGTTTTTTAACAATGGAAGGCAAAAGCCACCCAGGCGTACCTTAGCAGAAACCTCAGCACTAATCTCCTCCTGTGTTTCAGCCAGGCGTTTCTTGGCAAGCTCAGTTCTCCGATCACACTCGGCGATAAAGGACTCCAGATGATCCATGGCCTAGTTCAGGAAAAGCAGAGAGCTATGATCTCAGGGCCCACTCATCTGATGGGAAATACACTCCCAGGTTGGTTTTTTAAAGCCTGAAGGTTCAATGGGAAGATCTTAAACTACACTACAATCATCATGTCCATAATCACATTAAATCAAAGGTGGTTTGCTAACCCAACTGATGGTTCAGAAGTCTTCTCATCTGGTTTACATGTTTATTTCCAAAATTTGTAAAAGGACCCCCAACCCTCAACAACATTACCAAGAAAATTTTGAGAAAATTAAAACACTTGGCCACAATTAACCGTTCTCTGAGGGATAGAAAAGGCTGAACTGAAACTAGTTTTAAAGGCCCTCTTCTGGAGATTTGTGGAAGATACATATGATGTACTCACTGGTCTTTGTGAGCCACGTATATATTATTCCCTCATGTTCTGAGGGTAGAGTCCCCCCTTCCACCTCAAAAACAAAACAATAGAACAAATATTACTGAGAGCTGTAAATAGGTTCAGTTATCGCCTACTATCTAAAAGTGCAGAAAAATTGGTTACTGTTTACCCAAAGAGACAAAGGAAAAGAAATTCTAGAAATCTAATTGCTTACCCTGAAGAGTTGGTGGGAAACAATGAGAAACTAATCAATAAACTGTCACATAGGCTAAACGGTTTATCTGATAAACAATTTTGCTATGCAAAGGCCCCAATATGATTCCAGAGAAACATAAAAAGAAAAGAACCAAATAGGACAATACGTTTCCAATTAACAAAAATGTCAGACTATTACCAGCCATAAAAAACAACTCATGTTACATCCATGAGTCAACTTTTTAAAGTGAGCATGATTTTAAATACTGACAGCAAATGAGGTTAACAGTGTAGCTAATGGAGCTAGACAACGTGACGTGCTACCAAAAAATAGAGAAATGAAATTTGGGTGGAGATGAAGGCAGATGGAAATTAGGTCAACAGACCAAGTGGTGACAATCTACCTTCCATCGCCTACAATGGAGAAGAGAGGAGGCCAGCTCCATGCGTTTGAGAAAGCGCTCCACAGGACCGCCCAGAACGGGCAGTCAAGGACATGAAAAGCGCTGTCGTTGGTCTTCCAAGTATCCCCTTCAAACGTTTCACTATGCTCAAATCAAGCCATCGTGGAAGTCAAGGATCTAACACCCAAACAAGCACAGTGGATGCCCTGGAACAGCCAACAGCTGACTAGCCCTGCACAGGTCAGGGGCTGGGCAGGATCAAACCACAAGTGAGCAAGCACAGGTCTCCACAACAAGGTGTGTCCCAGGCACACCCCACCCACAGGCATCAGAGCTATGGTGGTGGTGCCTCTTACTGTCCCCAAGCAGAGTGATGTTACAGACTCAGGGGTCCATGCATCAGGAGTCAAATGGGGAATGGATTTTTGACAACCTTACCACAGCCTTTACTAATCAAAGCAACTACTGCGTTTTAAGCAGAACCCAAACTGGCTACTGGCATCTGATTCTGATAACCTGAATAGGAAATGGCAAACTTCCCAACAGATAACAAATGCACCATGGAGACACAAGGTTCAGTCACAACCAACCACGGAGTAGCAAGTCATCCAATCTCATGGAGCCTAGCTGCCTATGAAACAGGACAGCAATTCAAGCCCTTCCGCACATGCTGGCACAAAGCAGCCACGCTCACAACACGGCTGTGTCCTTAGTGTATGGCCTCACCGCTGCCTGGGGAGGCTGTCCCTCTACATAGGACTGTCTAGTCCCTACTCTGCCTGCCCAGCAGCAGCAACCCTGAACCATGAGCTGTGAGACAGGTGCATGCTGGCAGTCAGAACAGTCCAGCAAAATGGGCCACCTGTGCTGAGTGTGCTACACACACCTCAACCAGCCAGGCAGGGACTGTTACCATCTCTTCCATGGATGAACAAACTGAGGCAGAGCTTCCAAATTACTAAAGGCTGGAATCAGGATGCAAGGACCCTCTGGGTACAGCCCGAAGTCCTGGTATCTAATCCTCCCAACTCCAAAGCAGACATCATTAGCCTGGCTTATAGATGAGAGTAAAATAACTTGCCAAGGCCATGCAGGGACCCATCCTAGGATATCTGACTTGGAGCATCGTAACCATTATAATGTATGTCTGTAGGAGGAAACACCTAAGTGCGATCTGAGCTGGTCTCATTTGGCACATTAAAGACACATCAGCTGATAGGATGTGTTGTTGTGGAAACCTGTCAAATAAGCCATCACAAAGCAAGACAACTTGGGTAAAAAGCTAACTAGACTTTCACTGAATTAGAGATAAATCCTTTACACTTTACATTTTCAACGTTAACACTAAAGAAATACATGGCTCGATAAGTTTTTCATAGGTTAAATGAATGTTGGGAAGCGGGAGTGGCTCAGTCGATAGAGCTCCCGTTTACCATATGGGAGGTCCCGGGTTCGCTTCCCAGGGCCTCCTTGTGAGGGCAGGCTGGCCCACGCGGCGCGGTGGGCTGATGCAGCAAGACCTCACAGCAAGGGGGAAATAAGCAGACACAGAAAAAACGCAGCAAATGGACACAGCAAACACAAGCAGCAAGGAGGGGATAAATAAATAAATAAATCTTTAAAAAAAAAAATAAATGAATGTGAATGAAAACTGGTTTGTTTACCAGTTGACATGACAAGCTTAAAATTCATTTATAGATTCCCTAATAGTGAAAATTACAAGCCTTTTCCTAGGGAAATTTCTGGATAAAACACTCTCTGGAAATCAAGGCACAGCCCTGCTGTGGTCAGGTTAGGATGTGGAAAGCTGGAAGAAACCAAGGGTGAGGGTCCAGGGGCATCTTTGGGCCCCAAATGTGTGGGGGTGTTAAAGTGCCAGAGGTTCCACCAATCAAGCTCAAGCTGAGGGTCCAGGCAGGGAACAGAGGCCTACAAAAAAGCACCTTTTCACACCTCTCTGATTTGCAAAAGCTCAAAATTTTGGTAACTCACTCCAACAAAGACATGTAAAAGTGGGAAGCTACACACACTGCCGGTGGGGCATTTGGGCACATGACCCCCTGGAGAACGCCATGCGCTACCTATTAAAATGGCATACAGGAGCAGGTGTGGCTCAGTGGCTGAGAGCTGCTTTGCACGTATGAGGTCCCAGGTTCAATGCCAGTGCCTCCTAAAAAAACCAACCAAACAAAAAAAAAACGGCAAATGCACACACCTTTCTAATCCAAATGTTCCACTTCTGGGAATTTTTCCTAGATATACCCATATATATGCCAATGTGCAAGGTTATTCTTTGTAGACCACGACCAGCAACGGGGCTGGTCACATAAAATAGATATCCATTCTCTGGACTGCTACTATATAGCCACAAAATGAATAAGAACACTATGTAAAATAAGGAATCATCTCAGATATTTTTAAAAGTTAAAAAGATCGGGAGCAGAAGTGGCTCAAGCCATTGGGTGCCTCCCTCCCACATGGGAGGTCCCAGGTTCCATTCCCGGTACCTCCTAAAAAGAAGGCAAACAGACAACAGACAGACAGAGAGCACAAACAACGGGGGTGGGGGGTGGGGGATGGGGGGGAATAAATAAAAATTTTTAGACATCTTTAAAAAAAAAAAAAAGGCAGATACAGAATAGTGTGTACAGTGGACTGTCATCTGTGTAAAAGAAAGGAGTATCAGTGCACACTCTACCCCACTCTAAAGGCACTGAGATAAATGGTTGCCTCTGGAAACAAATGGGCTGCTGAGGGAGGGGGACTTTCACAACATACCTTTTGTATCTTTAAAATTTTGACATATGAGAATGTTTTATATATTTGAAAAATATAATAAAAGATGTTGCAACCTCTAAGGAAATAATTGATCTAGGCAATGGTCCTCAACAGCTGCTTAAAACATGAGGCCTAAGGCTGATGGGAAACCTTATAATGAAGAGGTCAAGCTGACTAGCAACACCAAGCCCACTGGTCAGTGTGCGGCCACCCTGCCTCTGAAATGGCCTTATCTAAAAAAAGGACACTTAAATCTGATGGTCAGATCTAGCTAGATCTAGCTTCCAGGTTATAGGAAATTTCAAAGATAAGTGAACATGTCAAAAAGACATCATGAGGATATAATCAGCAAAATACAGGATGTGAGAAACTTAAAAAAATTAATGTGTGACCTCTTATTTTGGATCCTTGTCAAACAAGTAACTCTAAAAAAATTATTTTTCTTCAGACAATCTGGGAAATTTGAACAAAGACTGAACATTAAATGACGTTAAGAAATTTTTAAAAATATTATGTTTTCAAAAAGACATACCATTTGAAGTATTTATAGATGAAATTATTATGTCTGGGATCTACTTTAAAACCATCCAGGAAAGTGGATGTGGCTCAAGCGATTGGGCTTCCGCCTACCGCATGGGAGGTCCTGGGTTCGGGTCCCAGTGCCTCCTGGAGGTGAGCTGGCGCGGCAGGCAGGCAGGCACAGCAAGCTGACGCAACAAGATGACTCAACAAAAGAGACACAGAGGAAAGACAATGAGAGACACAACAAACCAGGGAGCTGAGGTGGCTCAGGTGACTGAGAGCCTCGCCTCCACATGGGAGGTCCTGGGTTTGGTTCCTGATGTCTCCTAAAGAGAAGATGTGCAGACACAGAGAGCACACAGCAAATGGCCAGAGCGAGCAGACAATGACCGCAAACGAGGGTGGCGGGGATAAATAAAATAAACCTTAAAAAACAAAACAAAACAACCATTCAGTGGGGAATGGTGGAGTAGAATGAAAATGAAGCAGGACAGCCCTCAAATCTAAGTATCTTTTAAAGAATTAAAAAAAAAAAAAATTATGGAAAAAAAGAAAAAGACAGCCCTCATTGTCAATAATTACGGAAAAGTGGGAGACAGGTGCACAGGGATTGCATTATATTGTTTTCTTCACTTTTGTATTTTAAAATTTTTCCTTAATAAATAAAGTGTTTCTTTTTTTAAAAGATGCTAGGAGGATTCTATTACAACCAAGTACCAGACCTTTACTCACAGGATACACACCACAGGCAATGCTGAAATATTTACAGGTAAAATGCTGAGATGTGATTCAACATTACACAGGAAGAGAAGTAGGCGATGAGATGAACCACTGCTGAAGCTGAGCAAGGGCATGTGGAGATCCCATTTCATCTACTTTTGATATGTTGGAAATTCTCCATAATAAAAAGTTAAAAAACAAAACAAAACACAAACAAACATAAAAACAAAACAAAACACGTAACTGGCAATGACTCGGGCTTCCAGAAACTACTTTGATACAATTTTTTTTTTTTTAAAGCTGACCAACAAGGTCAGCTTATGGCATTTAAGAATTAAGCTGTTTTAATAAGATCTAAAATCCTATCCTGGATCACTGCACTTAGAAACAAACAATAAAAAAAAGAATTAAAGCTGTTACTTTTAAAAGGTGATTGCTTCTTTCCATTTCAGGGCAGTATGTAAGAGACTGCCTCCAGGGCAGAGAAGGACTTCAGGTTTTCCATTATAGCCCTCTGTATTTTTAAAGCCATAGGTACTGATTCACTGATTATTTAAAACATAAAAGCAATACATGTTCACTAAGAGCATACAAAAATGTTTAAACAGAGGTGAAATCTTCAGTACATACAATGTTGTATCTTTGCTTGCACTATTAAAAAAAAAAAAAAAAAAAAAAAAAAAAAAATTAAGGGAGTGGATGTGGCTCCAGCAGTTGAGTGCCTGCTTCCCACATGGGAGGTCCCAGGTTGGTTTCCCAGTTCCTCTTAAAAACAAAAGCAAACGGACCGAAAAACCAACTCAGGGGAGCCAATGTGGCTCAGTGACTGAGCACCGGCTTCCCACATATGAGGTCCCGGGTTCGATCCCCAGCCCTGGGGCCTCAAAAAAAAGTTAAGTCATTAAACAGGTTCCATAAATATTTCAAGGGCACTGTTTATGATGGGCGAGCATCATATTTTAAATATTCATTTCCCTCTTCCTGGGCATTTTTGTTACATTCAATTTTTTTTGTGCATAAATCCTTGCCTGTATTTCCAAGTATTCAAACTTTCATTTTTGCCTACTATATTAGTAATGTGCCTGGACCTAATAACTTTATAATATAGACATAGAAAATGTAATTATTTCCCTTCCTCTTTCCTAAGAAGTGATCATTAAGAGTTTGGTATATTCCTTTTTAAATGGTCTTAAAATGCATATACAAGCACACAACAAATAGGATAGTTTTGCAAGTTGCTGTTTTCCCCGCTGAATATACTTTGGTTACCTTTATACATCAATGCATACAGTCTATGATCTACAACTGTGTAGTATTTCATCATATGGATTTAACACAGCCACTTTAATCCACTCCTATAAATACCCATAGGGTTTTCCATTCTGTCAATAATTCAAAAAAATGATGGAATAAAATATTCTGAATTCTCATACTTAGGCAAGTATTTCTTTAGGACAATTTCTTAAAAATTCACCAGAGGTGACTCAAAGTCTTATGAATATTTTAAGTTTGTAGGAGAAGGTCTGATGAGTTCTTAAAATCATATAAAAAGATGTACTGAAAGTCACATTTCACTTAAGCTATGAGTTCTGCAACCAATTAAATAATACAGCAGCTATTAATAATGTCTTCTTCTGTAAAGACTTAATCCACCTTTAAACTAATTTACTGTGAATTAGTAAATCAAGTCCTTAAAACTCAAGTTTTAGAAATTAATTTTTCTTTACTAAAATAAACAAAGGGAATGGGAGTTAATGATTAATGCATACAGTTTCTTTTGGGAAAGGTTTGGTAATGGATGGCAGCAACTCGTTCCCACACTTTTACAATACTGGTTATCAATACAAGCCATCTGTAAGGTCAAAAATGACTTTCAGGGAGCTGTGGTAGATGGTAAGTTTTCAAAGCATTCATAATCTTGTGGGGATCCTCTAAAACTACTCTGTGCACATACAAGCACGTTAACAAATATGTGGAACATACACTAGACAACATTCCACACTCTGTTTTTCCACCTAACAACCTATCTTGGGAGATAATTTCACATAAACACACACACACCTACCTCATTTTCCTTTCACACCTTTTCACATTATTCCACGGTAAAGAGTTATGGTTTAACCAAACTCTCATTGAGGAAGTCTACCTGATTCCAATATTCTGCAGTTATAAAGCTACAGGAACATTCTGGAACAAACTACCTTTACCCATATGGGATTGTACCTGTCAGACATGCTCTCAGAACTGGTGCTACTGGAATCCATGTTCACATCTTGAGGTGTTGGTGAACTTCCTAGGAGGTGTATCAGGATTATTTAACCCTACCTCTTGAGTTCTGAGTGATCATTCAGCATCTCACCATATGATTAGATGCCTTCCATGAAATGTCCTTAACTGCCTTTTGCCCATTTTTTCTGTTGAGTTATTGATATTTTTCTTGTCAAACATGAAACATTTTATATGTAAACGAAATTAGCCTATCATCACACATACTGCAAATATTTCTCCTGGTTCATTGCCTTATTTATGTAGGGGCATTTGTGATGTGCTAATATTTTAAGTGTTTATATAGACAAATGTATCCATCTTTCTCCTTATAGCTTCTAGACTTTGTAACATCCTTAGATTACAAAACAAAATTTTTATTTTTGGAAGATTCAATGTGATATCTGGAAATCTGGATAATCCATAGTTTTCCACACTGTTCATTGATAATAAATTACCAGATATGTTTCACTTTTTTCTGTAGTCTCAATTTTCTCCAATAATCTATTTCTTCTCTAGCATTCATCAGGCTATTAAAAATTGCCTTGACATTTTGGTATACTAAATGTGTTGAGATTTGTAAGCCACAAAGCCAATATATTACTAAATACTGAGATTTCAATCTCTACATCTGTGTACCTACCAGTTTCTAAAACCTGATGCCCCAACGTAATAGTGCTGTACATAACTAGTTTTAGGCTACTGCAGAACTAAAGCTTACAACATAGAAAACTTCCATTTCCAAGCCCTATCTGCTGAGTTGTTGAAAAATTCAACACTAAGCACACACTGGTTTAAATAAAATGTATTTCAGCTACAATCAAGGGGGCGGTTATCTCCTTTCCTTGAGTTTTGTGTTTTTCTGTGGCTCCCTCACCCCATTCCAGCCTTCAATCAGGAACCCTGGATGTCAAACCCCTAAACTGACTTCTGGTCATACTAGGGATAAAGAAGAACCAAAATCGGAGAGCAGATGTAGCTCAAGTGGTTGAGCACCTGCTTCCCCAGTACCTCCTACAAACAAACAAAAACAACTCTCAATGGGGAGCAGATGTAGCTCAGTGGTTGAGCGCCTGCTTCCTATGCACAAGGTCCTGAGTTCAATCCCTGGTACCTCCTTAAAAAAAAAAAAAAAAAAAAAAA
>JAQZBX010041580.1:0-22296 GCA_029593785.1 Cabassous unicinctus | reverse complement strand
GGCATATTAGATTATATTGGATTCAGAGGTTTCACTTTTACTTGATTAAATAGTGATTAAGGCTTTGATTGGGGAACATCAGTAGGACCTTGAGTCCCTGCCCCCTTGGGGATTCACAGGGAAAACTACACAGCAGAGCAGAGGAGTTAGTTGGAGTTTTAATGATGGAGTTTTGTGGTGGAGCCTGGGAAGTAAGCACACAGAGAAGCAGAGCAGCTGAGCCCAGAAAGAATCAAGTCCCAGGGAGAGAGACAGAGCTGGTTGCCTGATAGTCTACTGCTGACCTTGTAGAGAGAGCAGGGCAGCTGAGCCTGGAGAGAAACAAGCCCTGGAAAGAGAGGAACCCAGGAAGCCTGAACTCTTGACAGACATCGGCAGCCATTTTGCTCCAAAATGTGATAACAGACTTTGATGAGGGAAGTAACTTATGCTTTATGGCCTGGTAACTGTAAGCTTCTACCCCAAATAAATACCCTTTATAAAAGCCAACAGATTTCTGGTATTTTGCATCAGCACCCCTTTTGCTGACTAATACAGTATATTTTTCAGTTCTAAAATTTCTATTTGGTTCTTCTTTATATCTTCTGTTTCTTCACTGAGACTTTCAAATTTTTGTTTCAAGTATGTTCATAATTGCTTGCTGAAGCATTTTTATGATGCCTGCTATAAAATCTTTGTCAGAGAATTCTAACAGTTATATATCAGTATTCGCAAATTTTGATAGTCTTTTTTCATTAAATTTTAGATCTTTCTGGTTCATGGTATGACAAGTGATTTTCAACTGAAACCGGGGCATTTTGGATATTATGTTATGTTATGAGAATCTGGATCTTACATAAATCTTTTGTTTTATCCAGCTTTCTCTGACACTGTTCTGGCAGGGGAAGGGGGTGAACACGGATTCATTGCTGCCAGGTGGGGTAAAAGTCTAGGTTTCTCACTTGGCCTCTAGGTGGTTGACATCTAAGTGAAGGGTAAGGGGGTGGGTTCATCATAATTTTGAGTGGAGGTTGGGATTCTGGTTCCCCATTAAGCCTTCACTGATACCTCCCTGGGTGGGAGGAATAGGAATGTCTTGTTACTGCTTTCCATGTGGCATCCACTGATACTGAGAGGGGGATCACCTTCTTACTGCTGTGCAGTGGTTAAAATCCTGACTCCCCACTAGATACTTCTGTCACCACTACAACATGGAGGGGGAGGGGTGCCTCGTTACTGCTGGGTGGCCTGAAAGACCAGGCTCCCCACGTGGTCTCCAGTGACACTGAAGAGGTTGTCTCAAACTGCCAGATATGGATGAGTCCTGGCATTCTACCCAGCCTTCTCTGATGCTATCCCAACAGCAGGGTTAGGGTGCCTGGTTACAGCATAGCCTGAGCGGAAGTCTAGGCTCCCCACTGAGCATTTGCTGATGTGGGTCTGGGTAGAGCACAGTTTTTTCTATGGCGTATGGCTAGAGTAGAGCAGTTATTGACTAGAAGTTTTCTCTCTTGCTAGACTTCCCTTTCCTGCTCTTTTGGCTAGGCATGAAGATTTTCATTAGGGCTCTTTTGTCTGTACCTATTGACATTTCCTGGTTGCCAGTTTCTGGAATATATGAGGCAAAAAAGAAAACCCGGGGAACTCACCACCATGTCATTCTTTGAGTCCTGATGTCCCTAGCCAGTCTGTCTTCTTTGCTCCACCTTTCGCAGTCTTCTTAGGTTTGTTTTATATATAATGTTCAGGGTTTTTAGTTGTATTTAGAGGGAGGAATAGAGAAAAGTCTGTTTGCTCCATTTTCTTGGAAGTTAAAGTCCTGTGACTGCTTTTTGAAGCTCGCAGTGGAGTTCAAGTATGTGACCACTGGGCTGGGTAACAGTGAGGTCACTCCAGTTCTGAGATGCAGTGTTCTGTATTCAGGGCCTAGATTTGGACTCCTTGTGAGATTACCTTGCAGATCATTAGGTGTTCTCAGACTTACCCAACTGATCACTAAGCCAATTGCCATCAGATGCTCCCTCTTCCCAGACCTCTGTGTTTTCTTTTAAAACAGTGGACTGCTGCCCCTCTCCTGTTGCAAAGGGCACTGCGACCAAACCCTTTAGGCCACATACCAAGGCATTAAATTGAAGTTGGTCTCCTGTAGGTAAAAACTGACATAATGTTTAAATGTACAGCTCTGAACTCCTTAAGAGAACCCAAGCTTGGCAAATGTTATCTGTTTTGAATCTCTGACTGAAATCTCTCCCTATTCTAACTTCACTTTGTCTTAGTTTTCCTTCAGCTGACATTTTGCCTTTTGAATAGATTCTTTTAAAATGAGCTTTGGAGATTGGATATTGCTCAAGTGGTTGAGTGCCTGCTTCCCACTTTGGAGGTCCCGGATTCGGTTCCCGGTGCCTCCTAAAAAACAACAACAACATCAAAACAAATGAAAAAACCAACTCAGGGGAGCTGATGTGGCTCAGTGGTTGAGTGCCAGCTTCCCATATATGAGGTCCTGGGTTCAATCCCAGGCCCAGGTACCTCAAAAAAAATTTTTTTTTAATTAAATAAAATGAGCTTTGTTGTGATATCTGTTTATAAAGTCATAGTTAGAACTGTCAGAGGATATGTTTATTATCAAAAGTATGCATATAATATCAATTTGTATACTTTCTCACTGAGTAAATATGATTATTTATGATATTCATTTTGTTTTGAGAGTTAACAAAGTGGAAAATAATAGTACTTTTTTTCTACTGAGAGAGGAAAATCTCAGCTCCTTTTATTGCTAGAAAAATACCAGGTACCATCATTCTATTTCATAGAGCAAGAATCTGATCCTTTCACTGTATGATTATCACTGTCTTAAAAGTATGAAATAGTTTCTCTGTGTCTAGTCATAGACTAGAATATAAAAACTGTCAATTAAATCTCTTTGGATTTTGTAACTCCAGATCATAGCAATCTTGGAAAAGTCAAGAATAAATGAATTTTGTGTTTTGAACTACAGGTTGTTTGCTGGGAATCCTGGTCTTGGGATTGAGAAAAAAATTCCAGTATTTGAGATTAAAAACCTCCAGGAGTTTAGAAAACAAAATGGGCTAATCAAAATCAAAGCAGGAAAAATCATCTTTTCATGAAAATATTCACCAAATGTTCATTTAATTCCTCGACTCTTCATGTGAACCAGTTGCATGGTGTACATGCGGTAGCTACAAAGCATGCTGGTAGGCACAGTAAGAGAGTATAAGATGTAGATCTTGTTCTTTAGGAACTTACAATCTAGTGAAATAAGACAGAGATCCTTGACAAGCAAATATCGATGGAGAAATAACAGACTAAGCTGCAAGGCAACAAAGGCATTTATTTGGGGTCTTAGAATTGCAACTTGGGAAGCACAGATTCAAGTAGCAGCCCCTATCTTGTCCCCTTTTGGCATTTACAGGAAAGGGTTTTTAAAGAAAAAGATTAGGTCAGTTGTTTGTGGTTGGTGAATATTTGGTATACTCCAAATGTCCTTCAGGTTAGTTGTTTACTGAGTTCTTTTTCTGGTGGTCTGTTTATGGTGTCAGATGTCCCTAGGGTTTTGAGGAAAATTGTTGCTTGAGGCTTTGCACACTTTGGCAGTTTGTGATATTTGGCTGATATTTGCTTAAGAGTAACCTCCATAATGACTTCCCTACTCCATTTTAAATCTCTTAGCCATAGTATCTCTATTTTGTTTTATTACGTTTTACAATAATAATAGCGGCTTAGGTTCAAAGGGAGGCGATGCTGCAAGGCAGTCCATGGCTAGGGGCCAAAGGAGTTAATTGTACAGAAAATTTCTATGGGGTTTTGAGGATGAGTCATTTCAGCTTGGGACTTCATAGAGATGACATTTGAGCCCGGTCTTGAAGGGTGGCGGGAATGTGGATAGATGGAAATGAGGTAGGAGAATAGGGAACCTGGGGTATGTGGAGAATCATGTATTTAGAAACCTGGGGCAGGTGGAGAGTCATATATTTAGAAACTTGAGGCATGTGGAGAGTCACGTATTTAGAGACCAGCAGCTGACAATAGGTTAGAGATTTTGGGAAAGACACATGCTTGCAAGAGATAGAGGCCTAAGGTTACACAGACCGGCCCCTTGCCCAAGGACTTATGTCAGCTAACAACCCCTCAAGGTGGCTCTCTGCTGGGACGCTACCATGTGCTTCTCAGCACATGCCCCACCCACTTGCTCCTGCTGTCCTTCCCTTAACACTGTTGAATAAACCGTCTTCTTGCCTCCTTCGGTCCTTGAATTCTTTCCTGCCATGGAACAAGAACCCTCTCCGTCAACAGAAGTGAAAGATGATGGACATTCCAAGCCTTGAAATTCTCTCCATTACAGTCTTTCTAAGGAAATTGTTTGGGTAATTTTCTTTAATGGTCGAAATTATCCATGACCCAGCATACTAACAGCAGTTTAAAACTCTTTTTTGCCCTTCACTGTTCTCTCTTGTTCTCTGACATGAGTTGGGGTGGGGGTTGGCAGTCAAGAAATGAAAGAGGGTGAGAAAATGAAGAAAACCCTCCTGGGAGATCTGATGGTTGTGCTTAATTTTATATCTTAACATGGATCAGGGCTGAAATAGACCCTCCTCACAACATACAATTTTCAACCAATTTTAAACCAAATGATAATCCCTCTTCTGTTAAGAGTAACATTTTAGAAAGGGCTGCTGTGCCCATGCCTCAAAAAGTGAGCCAAGGGCATGCAGATTTGTGTTAACTAGAGCCCATGTGTCTTGAATGAGTAATTGTTGCAGCGTGGGCACTGCTCAGCATCTAAGGGATGAAGATAGGAGATAATCACTTTCCATTTAATGATTGCAGTGAATAGATTCAGGAAAAAAAAAAGGCCTAACACCTGGGCAATTAAATTCTTAGGAACAAATTAATGATCGCACTCAACTGTACTGTCTGTGTTGAAGAAATACAATGAAGTCCATTTCTACCTAAGTTGCAGATTGTTCTTCCCCTCAAGATATGAAATTCAAAGATGCTGTTTTTCCCCAAGAAATAAAGCCTCCCCCCACCCCCGCCCCCCACCCCCGCCTTCCTGGTTCTCCACTCTTTGCTGGCTGAGTTTTCATTCTAAGCACTTGCTTCAGCATTTTGGGGGAATCTTCTTCTCAACAGGATGTTGGTATTTGAACAGAAAAGAAAATTGTTCCCATTTTCAACTCAAAGGTGGTTGTATTTACATAAGCTTCTCTTTCATTTAAATCTCACTTAATCCTTGAAGATTAAGTAGTTGAAATGCAAAATGCATTTTTTAAACAAATGAAAGAAACCATAAGGGAAGACAAACAGTACAAAATGAAGAATTTTAACAAATGACCTTTTAAAATTTTTCATATTGCCTTGCCTAAAAGCAGTGTAGTTTCAAAATAATTGTTTTTATTTTCCTGACAGAAGGCTGAAAAAAAATGT
The DNA here is from genome assembly GCA_029593785.1 of Cabassous unicinctus. Classification (NCBI taxonomy): domain Eukaryota; kingdom Metazoa; phylum Chordata; class Mammalia; order Cingulata; family Chlamyphoridae; genus Cabassous; species Cabassous unicinctus. The sequence continues at coordinate 16,869 of JAQZBX010041580.1, read as the reverse complement.
TTATGTATACAAACATGAAATAAAGCATAGGAAGGAAAGGGGACACAATTTCATTTGAAAGCATAATGTAATCATTTTGATTTTACTTTCAACTTCTATCTGTACTAAGCTCAAGATAATTCTGAAAAATTTCATTTCGAGTTTGATAACTTGGTTGAATGGCAAATAGCTGGTCTACACTATTTCTCCAACAAATATGATTTTTTTAATATGGTTAATTTTCAGCTCCTGGGGTTGAAAGAGCATGTTCAATGTAGAAATCTTTTTTCTAGAGTAATGTGCAAGAATTTACTCTGTGTCTTGAATGGTTTGGTTAAGAACTCTTAACTATACCTCCCTGGTGAGGTGCTAATTGTCCAACACAGTTCTGCTCCAAAGGACTTGCAGCCTGAGTCCATACTGCAAAATTTCCTTGTTGGCATCCATTTCAAAATTTAATTTATTTTCCATTTACTAAGAGCCGTGAGTTTACTTTTGAGTATCTTGGAGAAAAGCTTTTTTTAAAAAAACAAAAAATACTTGAGCTTTAAAGACCATTTTCATTAGTGTAATTCATTTTTTCAGCACAAAGGGATTTTACTGGATAATCTCAAAGGTTTCTTCCAGCTTTAAAATTCTTCCTTCCTTGGATTGTAATTTTATTTAGTTCCTTTACTTGTTCTTTGCAATTGTGATTTTCTTCTATGCATGATCTTACAACCCAGCTCCTGAAGGGCGTGAATTGGTATGGCCATGAGACTAAAGAACACACCTGGCATTTAGTCAGGCATAAGTTTTATTGGGACTTATGGACAGCAGAGGCTCTCTGATGGCGGCGGTTCAGAGAATGAAGATAGCACTCTGCAAAGAGATGGGAAAATGAGGGGTGATATAAAGGGTTTCAGAACAAGGACATAGGGTATGAGAATAGAGTTTCTGCTAGGGTCACATGAAGCGTACACATGAGGTATGGTGATGTTTTCGCCACACTCGTAGGAAGGATGTTTACCAAGGACATTTACTGCATTGGGAAGATTATAGTTTATGATAACCATCTATACATTCTCTCCCCTCAGGAAAGGTTGTTAACTTTTAACTTATGTCTAGGTCATGCAGGCAACTACGTACTGAGGACTTGGAGGCAAGGGGCCCTTGGTCCCCACAGTCCACCCCCATGTAGCTGCCTCAGTTGACCACAGGACTAGCATTGCATCCACATTCACAGAATATTATGGGAGTTATCAGGAATATATACGCAGCATTGAACATTAATGAGGGCACAGGCTCCACCTTGTGATGCAGTAAGAATATCTAATGCCATCCTATTTTGTAAAAATATCTTTCATAGTTGGATAGTTTCTTTGTTTAGTGGAAATTGCTACTTTGGTGTCATTAGGGCTTGAGCAGTGTGATTGGCCTAAGCTGTTATGTGTTTTTCAGTGACAATTGCAGCACCACCTGGGACAAAAATGGCCAAAAATGGTAGAACCACCAGGGGGGCATGCTTTACTCTATATCTAGCCTTGATAGTAAAATTACACAACTCAGGGGGTAACCAACCACATCATGGATTCCCTCTTGTCATTCCATGCAGACAGGGGTGATGCGATCTAGGGTGACAGATTCAGCCATTAACCGTCCTAAACCATTATATACAGCATATCTTAAGAAAGGCCTGGGCTTATTTACTTGTTCCCTTACAAGGGAAAATATATAATTACGAGTCTCAATGAAAGATGGCAGCTGAATCTCGGTCTTAAATGAGAAGATCCTTTCCCAAATTTGCCAATGGTTCATATTCTGCCATGCCAGCAAGGTGTTCCACATTGTCCAATTTGCAGGAGTTATAGTCCAAGGAAGGCCAGTAGCACCAAGGATGGTAAGTCTGTGCAAACCCAACATTGGGTTTGATTATGGGCATGGATTACTGCTGAAGCCCACTGTAGAAAGGTATTGGCTAGGGCACTACAGGCAAAAAGAAAGATGTTTATGGTGATAGTGCTGGTCTAACAGTATACAAGCAACATTTCTGTAGATAGTCCACATAGACACACATAGGGCCCCATCTATTATGGCTCTATTCTGACCAGCTGCCCTCCCTGTTTCTTATACTAACCTGCCTTATAAAACCCCCTTTGAGAGTTTATACCCTTATTCTCAAGGGGAAGCAGAAGGGCGATGGTCATTCTTCTGTTGCTGCTTCCTGCTGCTTAGGGGCAGTAGTTCCCTGCCTGATGAGGTGTGAAACTCTCTGGCTATTCTTTTGAGGTTGAGGGAAGGCAGATCCGGCACCATGGTTGGAATTTGGATGAAATCCCCACATGACTAATACCTTGTTCTGGAAGGCATTGATTTAGGAAGAAATAAACTTGTTAGAATTTTGAAGATGCATGGTCCTACTAAAAGGATAGAGAAAATGGTGGTAAGCAGCCCCCAAAAGGGGGCCAGCCATCACATCTGGACCATGGGAATGAGAAAGGCCAGGTGCCTCCAGAGGCTACATCCTCCTGAAGCTGATGGGCTTGATCTTGTAAGTTTTAAATGCTGTCTAGGAAACTGCCACCCCCAGTTTCCACAGTGCTGGTTATGCCTAGGACAGCTAGGAGTGGTATGAAGAGAGGCACTGCCCTAGATGTAAACTCACAAAGACAATATAGGCAACAACAAGATAAGCATATGGCAAGCAAAATAAAGACAATTCTTAAGAGAACCATTCTTTTATCTTATAGGCACGTTCATTAATTACTTTAAAAATGAATTAAGTTTACAAAGACTTTTAACATGTTCAATATTCTTCTGCATATGATCTGAATATAGGAGATATTATTATATTCATCAGGTATATAGGTATAGCACTTTATACTAATCAATGCACTTACTCTTTGAGCTGCAGTTAATAGATCTAAGCTCCAGGTTTGCAATACCATACATGTTGTATCTCCATGGGAGCAGGCCATAATGCCAACTGTGTCTGTTTAGGCTCTACTCACATTACTCTGGTAATTATTGCTCTACTTGGTATATTCTTCACACAGCCAGCATGCTGCAGCATCATTGGTCCTTGGAGGGGAGCTGCAGTGTTTCACTGGCCTGGTGCATAGCCACCTTCGGTACTATGAAACAGAGCCAGTTTGGAGGCAATGGCCATTGTAAATCTGGCCATATCGACCCATTGCCGGCTGCTGCAGTAGTCCAAAACTGCAACGTACTTTCCATTCACTTTAGGAACCAGGTCCAGAGATGAGGTAGATCCTTTTATTATTTTTAGGGGTCATAGTGACCAACCTAACCAATAACTCCAATGGAAAGGCACCATGCAGGGTACTAGAGGCCTGGTTTGAATGCACAAGAGAGTTTGACAATACTGAAGTCTATCTCTTAATTTTTATATACTTTCTAAACACTTCCACTGCAGTTTATAACAAATTAAATGAACTTAACCATTTTTAGTACTTTACTTTTTACTTCTATACCTTTACCATGATAACGTTAATTAAGTTATTTTACTTTAGCAGTATAGGAAAAACTATTTTCTCCATTATTTTATGAAAACCTAAGATTCCCAATGGAATCAAGATTATCTTCCCCCTACCAGCACTTAAATAGGCAGACTGAGGTGGCCTCTGACAGTTTTCACTGTTATGAAGTTACTTTTTGTTATCAAACATAAATTCAGGTTTCTAATTATTAATAGCTTCCTGGAATTAGCCATTTAAATATTTCAGTTTAGAAAATGCTTTTGCAAACTTCCTATAACTATCCACAACCACATAGACTATAGTTACTTCATCTCAAGACAAATTTCACCTTTACAAAACATAATACCCTTACTTAATGCTACCTTCCACAATACGTTCTACAACTTTCTATATTCATTCAAGCCTTGTCTTACATATTTCAACCCTGATTTTATGAAAACCAGCCATCTTATCTTAGGACAAAACACATTCCCTTAAACAAATATCAAATTTTAGTCAGCATTGACTATGAATTCACTTTCGTAAACCTTCTATTTATTTTTATATCCATTTAACTCTCATATCCCTCATTCTGTTCTGTGAAGAAAAAAAAAAAAACTATTTCAATTTAGGAAAAAAACATTTTTTTAAAAAAAGAGGTTTGTAACGATTTCATTAGCCAAAAACTTACAATTTTCATCTTAAAGATTTGATACATATAATGCTAATTTATTTTATTAGTATCCTATAAACCTAGAGAGATTACACTCAAGCTAAATGTTCTTTTTCTTCTCTACTCTACAGGAGGCTAAAACCTCTTTTTTCTTTAATAAAATTCTAAATTGTGAATATCCTTAAAAGCATACTAACTGCCAAGTTCTGGAATATATAATAATTGTTTAATTTGTTTTAATAATAATTTAGAAAAATCTTTCCATAGCTTTCAAGGACTTTTTCTTTACTTATTGAAATTTGGCCATTGGATTATTACTGTCATCTCAAAAGCTGTTAAAATTTAATTGGGGAATTACAGGACAGACTATTCAAAACAAGGTTATTCTGTAATATCCCCTCTGTCCCTATTATTTATTTCCAGGCCTAGTAGTCAGAATTCTAGGCTAAACTCACATCTCCCCTATCTTTCCACATCCAGCCCATCCCCTTAGTTTCCTCAAATGGTTTTAATGAGTCACTGGAATTCAGTCAAGGTTAGGAAAAGACCCAGGGGGCACGATGGGCTATAGAAATATTTTGGGAGAATTCAGGATAAATTTTTTGTTTCTTTTCTTTAAATAGTGTATTAATCAGCCAAAGGGGTACTGATACAAAGTACCAGAAATCTGTTGGCTTTTATGAAGGGTATTTATTTGGGGTAGAAGCTTACAGTCACAAGGCCAAAGAAGAGTAAGTTACTTCCCTCACAAAAGTCTGTTGCCATGTGTTAGAGCAAGATGGCTGCCAGTCTCTGTGAGTGTTCAGCCTTCACCTCCCCACTAAGGCTCTGTGGTCCCAGCTTCTTCCCATCTCAGCTGTGGGTTGGAGGGCTTGTCTCTCTCCCTGGGGCTCATTTCTTCCTGGGCTCACTCAGCTGCAGCTTTAGGCTATCAAGTCCATCTCTCTTCGCAGGGCCTCTGCAATCTATATAGTTGTCCTTCTTCCTCTTTGTGAGTGTCTGCCCACCAAGGGGACGGTGACTAAACGTTCTACTGATGTGGCCAAATCAAAGCCCTAATCTTAATTTAATCAAGCAAAAGTGAAACCTCTGAATTTAATGCAATCTAATATGCCCAGAGGAACAAACCAGTTTACAAACATAATTCAATATCCCTTTTTGGAATTCATAAATAATCTCAAACTGCCACATTGATTTTATGTGACTTTTTATCCTGCTTGGCTTCCCTAATTTGGGCTTCAGGAGTACTCATTTACCTATTTAAACACCCATTTAATTGTTAGCAATTTGAATAGAGCTCTTTTAAGGATTTTCATTTGTTAATTTAATATTACCATCCATAGGTATGAAAATATGCACTGAAGAAACTGACAAACACAAAAAGAGTTAAGACACACCAACAGAAACATAAAACTCACTAATTTGACTCATAATTCTCACTCCTTTGGTATGGCTGTATCCAAGTTCTCCATCATTTCACATATCTGATTTTTACTGCTTTTAAGATCTCCTCTGGAATCTGTGTTACCTGTAATATGCAAGCTCATTCTTGGAAACACTTTTATAAGTAACCAGCAACCAGTTAGGAATACTTGAGCAGTATAAATGCAGTTAAGCAATTATTTAGCAGTTTAGACATATAGACAGATATTTAACACTTACATATTCTGAATTTTTCTTCAGGAGTACAGTTAGACAAACTCAAGTTCAGGAATAAGTTATTGGCTCAAAACTGAAAGTTCTTTTTAACACCTCGATAAAAGTTCTGATCAAAATAAAATGTGAATAAAACTTAAAACATTGTCAAAATAAGATCCTATAAAACTCTTCCAGTTTACAAGTTTTGTAATATAACTGATCATCAACTTGGTGCAGGTGATCGGTTAAGGAATCTTTCATCTCTGCCTGTGCTAGGCTCATATCCCTTTATAACTAACTTTCCTTATAAGCAGTGCACAGAGGCCTTTGCCACTTGTTCTGCCTTGGTAGCCACCCACAAGTCTCCTAACAGGGGCCATACAAAGCAGCCACTATCTGGCAGTCCCCCTTTTCCTTATTTAAGTGCAGCTCCTCTGCTATGTGTTGTAGCACAGCTAGCATACATGCCAGAGTTTTTGGATGTCCCAATATTCTCTCGGTGGTTCCCACTCATCCTGGAGGGCAGCCGCCCCTCCCCACATGGACGTTATAGGCCAACCCAGGATTTCCCCCACAGATTCCCCTTTCACTGAGCTCATGCCCACCACTGCTGGTGGTCCTTCAGTCTCCTGGCTGTGGCTCACGAATTGTTACAACCCAACTCCTGAAGGGCATGAGTTGGTGCAGCTGCAAGACTAAAGAACACACCTGGCATTTAGTCAGGCATAAGCTTTATTGGGATTTATGGACAGGAGAGGCTTTCTCATGGCAGTGGTTCAGAGAATGAAGATAGCACTCTGCAGAGATGGAAAATGAGGGGTGATATAAAGGGTTTCAGAATAATGACATTCCATAGGGTATGAGAACATAGTTTCTGCTAGGGTCACGTGAAGTGTACACATGGGGTCTGGTATTGTTTTCACTACGCTTGTAGGAAGGATGTTTACTGCTTTTTTTTTTTTATAGTTTACAATAACCACCTATACATTTTTTCCTGTCAGGGAAGGTTGTTAACCTTTAATTTATGTCTAGGTCATGCAGGCGACTACATGCGGAGGACTTGGGTGTAGGGGGCCTTGGGTCCCCACACATAATATGCAATGTTAAAAGTAATTCTACCATATTTGCGTTCTAATACTAGAGGAAGGGAATAGAATAATGTAGTTTCTTTCCACTCAACATAAGCAAAACTGGCCACTAATCAACATTATTGACAGTACCAAAGCCACTAGAATCTTAAAATTATCTTTATTTTTCTTTAATATTTCTTATGATAAGCTGTAGAATTAAGGATGTATGGACTCAAATATGCACATTAGACTTTTGCATGCTAAAACCTGGCCTCTATACATTTCCACCAGTCTAGTCTGGTACCTTAGCAATGGATCAAATAATTTCTATCGCTGAGCACAGTGTGTGTAATGAAGAGAACTAACAATTATTTTTCACTTACTAAGTGTTAAGCACCTCTATGAAATTATTTAATTTTATCACAATCCTGTGTATGATAGGTTAGTAGAATTAACCTCACAAAAACTTGAGATGGCTCTTAGTGTCAATACAGCCCATAAAAAAGTACCATTCATGTTTTTGTAGCCTAAGTATTTTTCAAAGTATGGGCCATAGGGGTTTCTGGGTGGTCCAAAATGCAGAAGCGGTGTTTCTGAATAAAATTCTAGCCTGTGTCAGGATAAGGCAAGGGTCCAGCATGGACTGGCTCCTGCGTACTTCTTGAGACTCAAGACTTAATTTTGAACACTTTTATCCCACCCCCAGGTGCTCCATACTCACTGGCCTTTATTTTCCTGGAATAGGAGGTGCTCTTCCTAGGCTCAGAGCTTTTGCATTTATTATTCCCTCTGTTGGGGGAGTGGGAAAAGATATCCCCTCCTCTTCCTATTCTTCAAGTATTAGACTTAAATATTAACTCTGCAAAAATACTTAGAGAACTGATAAAAAAAAATCTGGACTTAATAAGGAGACTTTATTCTAAAGCATTATTGAGGCAGGTTAGTATAAGGGGAAGGGGAGATTTGGGTCACAGCTGAAGACCTGGCAGAAAACATGCTTGGCAGACAACATGGCCAACAGACCACATGGCCATGAGACCCTGCCTGAAAACCTCCTTAGGGGAATGCTGCCAGAAAGATCCCACAAGACCCTGGCCATGAGATCCCATTTAGAATTCTTTCCAGGGTCAAGAGGAAGCCCAGGATACCTTCAAACAAAAGACCTCACCATTGGCCCAGTGAGAACTAACAGGCGGGGCAACCAATCAGAACAGCAAACGGCCAGGTCCCCTCCCCAACATTATGAAGGTGGAGGGGAAAGACTTTATAAAGGCCTGACCTGGGGCCCCAGGTGTGTGTCTCACTCTGCAGCACACTTGCATCAATGTCTAAGACTAAGTACTCTTTTCTTATTTCTTAATAAACTCTATACTCCCTTGCCTACCCTGTGGCATGTCCTTAAATTCTTTTATGCAACATAAGCCAAGAACTTAGAAGCCCAGAATTCAGAGCTATTTGCTAGAATATCTGGTGAGCCAGCCAGGAGACAAAGAAGCAAGTAATACTTCCTGACACCTGCCAAGGACTTGTGAGTCTAAACTTTTAATTAAAGCCTGTCTGTGCGCTCTTTTGTTTTATTAGCGAGTCCTTGAAATTCTCACCCTGGGCCATGCCAGGAGGTTTGTTCCTTACTCAGCCCCCAGGAGGCCCTGAAGTTCCTCTTAATCCATTACCTCTGGGGCCCCTGAGGCTGTTTGCCTGTAAGCTGAAGATCAGTCTCTGCTTCTTAATTGCCTTTTAATATCTGGTTTAACTGTGAAACTTGGTCCCTGGCAGTGGCCATATAATGAGCTCTCTCTCATGGCCACTTTCTAAGACCTCTACCAGAGTAGGCCAAAAGAAAGCTCCCTATCCAGTCCCTTTCCTAGCAGGGAAGCCCAGCTGGGAACCAGACCCAGAGGTCTCCCAAGACATCTAAGGCTCTGGGGATACCCAAAGACATAAGGCTTCTGATCCCCAGAACATGGGAACAGTGAGCAGGGCTCCCAACCTCCAGAACACTGGCTTGGCGAGCAATCCATTAAACCAGGTCTGGCAGTAGGACACCACCAAGACTGATGAATATGTTTATCCTCCCCTAGGATAATAGGTGGCTTCAAATTGGTACAGACTGCCTACTGATTGTCTAAAAAGTAAGAGGCTAATATTTTCCTGCCACACCATGTGGCCATAGTAAAGCCAAGAATGGGGGTTGGTATGGGACTCTGTGGCAGTTTGATATTATTTATGAATTCCAAAAAGAGATATTATGTTTGTACACTGGTCTGTTCCTCTGGGCATTGTATTAGATTCAGCTGAGATGCCTTTGATTCAATTATATTAAGATTAGGGTTTTGATTCAACCACATCATTAGGGTGTGCAGGATTGAGTCCCTACCCGCTTGGTGGGCTATATAAATGGATGCTCAATCAAGAACAGAGAGGTAGATACACAGGGAAAATACACAGAGGAAGAGGGACAGCTCCATAGACACGAAAGAGGGGAGAACTTGTCAGTTTTGATCCTGTGGCCCCAGGAAGAGTGATGAGCCATTTCCCTGATAGTTTACAGCTGACCTTGTGAAGAGAACAGAGCAGCTGAACCAGAAAGGAGCGAGTCCAGGGAAGAGAGATGAGCCCTATGCCAGCCCAGATCTGAGATTGGAATAAGCTGGACCTCCAGAGCCTGAAGAGGGAAGAGGAAGACCAAACAATCTCTGACATTGCCCGCCATCTTGCTTCAATACATGGCAACGGAGTTTGGTAAGGAAGTAACCTTGAGTTGGGCTCTTTAGGGCCTTGTAACCATAACCTTTTACTCCTAATAAATGCCTTTTATAAAAGCCAACAGGAACTTCCGGGAAGATGGTGGACTAGTAAGACACAAGAATCTCTTCTCCAGAAAAATAGCTAGAGGACAGGCTGAAACAGCCCCAAAAAGATCTTCCAGGGTTTAGGAGAGCAGGTGAAGGCTGCACACCACCCAGAGGAGAGAGGGACAAAAGAGGGAAATTGCGATGACAGAACCGTGAGTTGGAACCAGCAGCGGCTGCTGCTGCCTGGCACCCTCTCCCACACTAAGGACTCTTTAGAATTCTCAGGCCTCTGGGCCTGCGACTACAGACAAAGGGGGCTCCAGGGATCTACCACCCCAGGAAAGGGGAGAGAGAGGGACACAGCCTAAGGCTGACTCAGGTTCTGACCCGCAAATTTGGGCTGTGGTGCCCCACGGGCCCTTCCAGGCCAGGTGGAACCACACGGTGGTTTGCCCTGCGAGCTGGCGAAGGACTGGAGAAATCTGACCCTCGCAATCTCCCTCTCTTCTAGCCTGGACTAATTGTTGAGAACTCCAGAGGAGAGGGGAGAGAGAACCCAGGCCTGACTTGGCTTTTGACTAGCAGGTTTGGTCTGCCTTGTCCCGAGAGCCCTTCCAGGCTGGGTGGGGCTGCGCCATTGTTTGCCTTGGAGCCTGCAAGGGGCTAAAGATATACAAACCTCCCAGTCTCCTTCTCTACTAACAGGGACTGATTGTTGAGGACTCAGAGGGGAGTGGAAATATTTCCTAGCTGGGGAAAGGGAGGGGGCAGCCAGAGCAGACTGGAAAACAGTCTCAGAACTTTGAATTACAAGGCTCTTAGACTCCAGACAGGAAGCTCTATCACATTGATCTGGCCTGTGTCACAACAAATACACTTCGACCAGGCATTGAATTGAGAGCTGCCAAAGAGCACCATCTCCTGGCAGACCAAGGAAGTGCACTTAAGAAAATTAAAAATAAGTAGGAGAGGCTTTTCCTGGCCTCTATAGTCTCCCTGCCCAAGGCCCTAGGAAGCGACTCTACAACCAATTACTGGGTCCCGTGCCCAGTTCTAAGCAACTAGCAGGACAATCCTAACAATCCAGGTCGAGCCAAAAATCAAAGAGCTGTGGTAACCCACAGCCTCCTGCCACTAAATCCCTATAAAAGAGAAAGAGATTGAGCATCTGAGTACACTACATCCTAACCAGATGCCTAAACACCAGCAAAAAATTACGAGCCATACTAAGAAAATAGAAGACATGGCCCAAGAAAAGGAATACACCAAAGTCCCAGGTGAGATGCAGAATTTGAGAGAACTAATCAGCGAGATGAGCACAAATTTCCAAAATCAAATTAATGAGTTGAAAGACAATATAGTTAAAGAGATAAATGACATCAAGAAGACATTGAGCAAACGCAAAGAAGAATTTGAAATCCTGAACAGAAAAGTAATGGAGTTCATGGGAATGAAAGACACAATAGGTGACGTCAAAGACACATTTGAGGCATACAACAGCAGACTTGAAATGATAGAAGAAAGAATAAGTGATACCGAAGACAGAGCAGCTAAAATTGGAGAGAGAAAAGAACAGAGAGAAAAAAGAATGGAAAAAATTGAGCAGCGGCTCAGAGAGTTGAATGACAACACAAAACGCAACAACATATGGGTCATGGGAGTTCCAGAAGGGGAAGAGAAGGGAAAAGGGGTAGAAAGAGTATTTGAGGAAATAATAGCTGAAGATTTCCCAACTCTCACGAAAGAAACGAACTTATATGTCCAAGAAGCACACCGTGCTTTATTCAAGAATAAATCCAAATAGACCTACACCAAGACACATACTACTCAGAATGTCAAATGTCAAAGATAAAGAGCAAATTCTCAGAGCAGCAAGAGAGAAGCAAATGATCACGTACAAGGGACGTCCAGTAAGACTTAGTGCAGATTTCTCTTCAGAAACCATGGAGGCGAGAAAATAGTGGTATGATACAATTAGGAAACCGAAAGAGAAAAACTGCCAGCCGTGAATTCTTTATCCAGCAAAACTCTCCTTCAAATATGAAGGTGAGTATAAAATATTCACAAACAAACAGAAACTAAGAGAGTTTGCAAAAAAGAACCCACCTTTGCAGGAAATATTAAAGGAAGCCTTAGAACCTGAAAGAAAAAGACAGGAGAGACAGGCTTGGAGGAGAGTATAGAAGAAAGAATAGCAGAAAGGATAACCAAAAGAGTAAAAAGAGAGACAAAAACAAGATGACATATGAAAACCAAAAAATAAAATGGAGGAGGTAAAAGCCAATAGATTTCTGGTACTTTGCATCAGCACTCCTTTGGCTGACTAATATAGACCCTGAATTCCAGTTAAACCTGCGTAAGAGAGAAGGAGAGCACAGACAGACCTGAGGGCCAGAGAGCACATGGTCATGTCTCCTTAAAGGGATGAGGAAATGCACTACCAAACCAGTCAATTAAAAGCTCAGGGAAATTTACTCAGAGGCAGGACGAAAACCTAGCCTTATTTCAAGGAAAGCTGATAGAGGCAATAAAAATACCGTCTTGTAGATTGTAACTCTGGAGAAAGACAGATCCTCCTAGGAACTCCAGTCTGCCTCAGATATCTGTAGAAAGCTGCAGGAACTTTCCCTGTGCCCCCAAACTTCCATTAACTCCCTTTTAGAAACAGCCTTTGCAGTTTTCAACAAGACCGAGCTGCCAAAGAGAAGCAGGTGAGGAGGGTCAGGCATAGGGTCCAAAAACAGGCTCACCTTTTAACTGCCACTGTTATAAAGGCACCATCACCTCAGGGTTACCCAAATCCAGGCTCTGCATCAGTACGAACCTGGCCCCAAGTTTGCTCACCACATGGACTGCTGGGGCTTTTCTCCAGGAGAGTTCAGAAGGGGCCTGAAGCCATGCATGAACTATCAACCAGGAGGATCCTTGGGTGACCCTTGATGTTGCAGGCAAGATTGCTAATTTCTTAATTAACATGGGAGCCAATAACTAGGTCCTAGCTTGAATTCTGGACCGCTCCTAGCCTCAGCTGTCCCTAATAAGGAATCAAGATCTAGGCCATTTACTAAACCTCTTCCCTACCTCTCGTCCATGATTTAACAAGTTCCTGGCTATTCCTAGCTGCCTGCCTGTTCTCTTCTAACACTCCAATCCTTGGGGGAGGGGCGCGGAGCCTCACAAGGCTTTATCCCTTGTGGGAGGTAACTAATGAGATGCAACCCCCAGAGCAGCCCCAATTTGTATCTTATAAGGGGCAGGGCTTCTCTGGACCCCTTATCTCCATACTTAGCAGCTGCTCAGGGATTTTCCTCGTGGAATGAAGCTGGAGGGTCCCGCTTTGGGCAGACAATGGGAGCTTTGCATTAAGGTGATTCAAAGGTCAGGTCTTTCCCTAAACTAAGTAAGTGTAAAATTCTCTCTTATGGTCTAATCTGTGCTTGCTTTAACTTTATCTGTTTGCTTGTACCTAGGAATCATAAGCCAGATTTGGGGTCCACCTGTTACAAATTGGATAAGAGTGAAAGGTAACCTAAAAATGAGTCTTTAAATGTCAATACTATCTTGCAATTGGATTTAATGTAAAAACCACATGGAATTAGTTCAATTGCTGGAAAAGCAGAAAAACTTAGCAAAGTTGTTACAAATAAAATTGCTTTAGTTGCTTAGTTAATAAACAAAAGTGCCCAATTTGTTTTGAAGTGAAAACTTATTAGAAACTGTAACTATGAGTTAAGATTATTATATAGATGGCTTTATATTATAAGACAGCAGAAGAATAATACCTGAAATTGCTATAGCTGGGTGGATTTAGCCTAGACCTACTATTGGGATGGTAATCTTAGAGGAATTCACCTTTGTTTATGGTTACTTCAGATCTAGCCATACCCTTGTGTATGCTTGCTATAGTAATGGCAATTCTAAACTGTTTGCCTTTGTTTGTAATTACTTCACGTCTAACCTCACCCTTGTGTATGCTTGCTATTGTGATCATTCTAAACTGAGTTTGTCTTTGCTTATGGTTATTTCAGTGCTGGTCTCAGCTTTGTGATGGTAACTACTGTAGTCTCCCATTTGTAACATGGCAACTTCTGCCCCCTATGCCTCAGGGGAAGGCAAATTTGAGACATCCCTGTCTCCCATCTTTCCACTGGTGTTAATAACTCTGCTTTCTCTCATGACTCCAGGTGTGGACTAGATTGCTGCCTGGTGGAATTCTCAATCCTCGGGGTTGTACATCCACTCTTCCAGTCCAGTGGCTGCTGGAGTCCTGTTATCTCCAAGGACTGGGGAGTGGGGGCCTCCCAACTCAAGTGTTTTAAGGTTCCTAAAAGCAGCAAGTCATGAGAGAAAACAGTTTCCCAGAGACTTCAGTGACCTCAGTGAGTATATACTGAAATTAGTGTTGCTCATCCAAGGTCTGTCAAAGTCAAAATGGGAAATAAGCAAAGTGTGGAAGTAAAGGAAAATGTTGTAAATTGTATTTCAAAGCATTAGGAACAATTTGGTTATAAGCCAGTAACTAAAGAATGAAATTCTTGTGCAAAACTGCATGGTCACAGTGCAGATTAATTAGAAATAGCCTTCAAAGAAGAGATCTTTTGAATAAAATGTTATTTTACAGTTAAACTTATTTTTGTGAGAGAATGAAAATTATAACATCAGCGAGTTGTGTGTTTGTGTCTAACTCTATTTGTGTCTGCCTATTTGTTCAGTGTATATATTCATACATCGGGATGGTAGTATCAAATTAACAAATGAAAACTCTTAAAAGAGCTCTATTCAAATTGTTAAAAATTAAATAAGTGCTTATCTACTAGGCCAGGGAATGAGGAATTATAGTTTATCCTGTAATTCCCCAATTTAAACCATTTAACAGCCTTAAAATAAAGGTGGTTAAAAATCCAATTACCAAATTTCAGTAAGTAAAGGAAAAAGTCCTTAAAAGCAATGGAGAGATCTTTTCTAAATTATGATTAAAACAAATTAAACAATTGTAATTTATTCCAGAACCTAGCAGTCAGTATGGTTTTAAAGGTATTCACAATTTTAGAATTCTATTAAAGAAAAGAGGTTTTAGCCTCCTGTGAAGGAAAAAAGAACATACCTTGCATAAACAATAATGGTTTCAATTTTATTTAGCTTGGGTATAATCTCCCTAGGTTTATAGGATACCAATTAAATAAATTAACATTATACATATTAAATCTTTAAGATAATGAAAATTGTAAGTTTGCGTATAATGAAATTAAGATAAAGTAAATTTCATTGGTTGCTAACTGTAATTTAATAAGCTTATTAAAGGTAAAGTAACTAGTCTATGTGGTTATGGTTAATTATAAAGAGTTTGTAAAAACATCTTCTAAACTGAAGCATTTAAATGGCTAATTCCAGGAAGCAATTATTAATTAGAAAGCTAAATTGGTATTAATAACAAAAAGTAACTTCATAACAGTGAAACCTGTCAGAGGCCACCTCAATCTGCATGTTAAAGTGGTGGTAAAGGAAGATAATCTTGATTCCATTGGGAATCTTAGCTTTTCATAAAATAATGGAGAAAGTAGTTTCTACTGTACTGCTAAAGCTAAATACCTGTTAACGTCATCATAGTAAAGGTATAGAAGTAAAAAGCAAAGTACTAAAAATCGTTAAGTTCACTTAATATGTTATAAACTGCATTGGAAGTGTTTAGAAAGTGTATAAAAATTAAGAGATAGCCTTCAGTATTGTCACACTCTTTTGTGCATTCAAACCAGGTCCAAATACCCTGCATGGTGCCTGTCCATTTGAGTTATTGGCTAGGTCAGTCACTATGATCCCTAAAACAAAAAGGTGTCTACCACATCTCTGGTTATGCCCCTGAACTGGATGGAGAGTATATTGTGGTTTTGGACTCCTACAGAAGCTGGCAATAGATTGATATGGCCAGATTTACAATGGATATTGCTTCCAGACTGGCTCTGTTTCTTAGTGCCAAAAGGTGCTATGTTCCAGGCCGGTGAAACATTGGAACTTCCCTCCAAGGGAAGTTAACTTAATAGCAGTATTCTGGCTGTGTTAAGGGCATGCCAAGTGGAGCAATAATTACCAGAGTAATGTGAGTAGAACTTAAACAGACACAATTGGCATTATGGCCTGTCTCAATGGAGAGACATCATATATGGTATTGCAAACCTGGAGCTTAGATCTATTAATCGCAGCTCAAAGAGGAACTTATGCATTGATTAGTATTAAGTACTGTACCTATATACATGATGAATATAATAATATCTCGTCTATTCTAATCATATGCAGAGGGATATTGAACATGTTAAAAGTCCTGGTAAACTTAATTCATTTTCTAAGTAGTATAAGATAAAGGAATGGCTCTCTTAAGTATTGTCTTTATTTTGCTTGCCAAATGCTTGTCTTGCTGTTGCCTATATTATGTTTGTGAGTTTATGTCTAGGGCAGTGCCTCTCATACCTCTCTTAGCAAGTCCTAGGCATAACCACCACCATGGAAAAACTGGGGTTGGCAGTTTATAACAGACCCAGCACGTCTACCACAATCTCTCCCTAGAGTTAACCAACAGCATAAAAGAACTCAAGGAAGAATGTTGTTTCCCATCAACTTTGGGATGATGCAGCCTCTGGAGGCACCTGTCGTTTCTCACTCTCGTGGTCCAATATGTCATGGCTGGACCCCCTTTTTGGGCCTGCTTACCACCATCTTATCCTTTTAATAGGACCATGTATCTTAAATTCTAAGTTTATTTCTTCCAGAAGCAACGCTTTCCAGAACAAGGTATTAGTCATGCGGGGATTTCATCCAGCTTCCACCATAGTGTCAGACCCATCTTCCTTCAACCTCAATAGAATAGCCAGAGGGTTTACACTCTTATCAGGCAGGGCCTACTCCCCCTAACCAACAGGAATAGCTACAGAAAAATGACCATCACGTTTCAGCTCCCCCTTAAGAATAAGGGTGTAAACACTTTGAGGGGGGAGTTGAGGCAGGTTAGTATAGAGAAAGGGAAGACTTAGGTCACAGCTGAAGACCTGGCAGAAAACATGCCTGGCAGACAACATGACCAGCAAACCACATGGCTGTGAGACCCCGCCTGGAAACCTCCTGAAGGGAAGGCTGCTGGAAAGATCCAGCAAGACCCTCACCATGAGATCCCATTTGGGACTCTTTCCAGGGTCAAGAGGAAGCCCCGGATACCTTCAAACAAAAGGCCTCACCATTGGCCCACTGAGAACTAACGGGGGGGGGGG
>JAQZBX010041579.1:0-22301 GCA_029593785.1 Cabassous unicinctus | reverse complement strand
TTTGACTGGAGATCCATTAACATTCAATGTTATTACTCTCAAAGAATTACTTACATTAGCCATATTTTGGGGGGTTATGTATGTCACATGTTGTTTTAATTTCTCTTTTTTCTTTTTACTTGATCTTGCACTCTCTTCTTTTTTCTTTCAACCTACAGAACTCCCTTTAGTATTCCATGAAGGGCAGGTTTCTTATTGGTGTACTGTCTTAGTTTCTGTTTATCTGTGAATATTTTGAATTGGCCCTCATTTTTTAATGCCAGCTTTGCTGGATAGAGAATTCTTGGCTGGAATTTTTCTTCTTTTAGTACTTTATCTATGTCATACCACTGCCATCTTGTCTCCATTGTTTCAGATGAGAAATCTATACTTTATCTTACTGAGCTTCCCTTTTATGTGATGGTTATCTTTTCTCTCAGTGCCTTCAGAATTTTCTCTTTGCCTTGAGCATTGGATGGTTTGATAAGTATATGTCTTGGCATAGGCCTGTTGTGATTTATTCTGTTTGGGGTGCACAATTCTTCATGGACATGTACATACATCTCCTTCAATAGGGTTGGGAAGTTTTCAGCCATTATTTCCTTCAACAGTCCTTATGTCCCCTTTCCCTTATCTTCTTCCTCTGGGATGCATATGTGTATGTTTATGAATTTTGTTTTGTCATTCAAGTCCCTAAATCCCTGCTGGATTTTTTCCATCTTTTTAATTATCTGTTCTATTATGCATTTGATTTAGATGTACTGTCTTCATATCACTATTTATTTCCTCTACCTGTTCAAATCTGCTTTTATGTGCTTCCAATGTATCTTTGATATTTTGGATTGTGCCATTCATCGCCATCATTTGTTTATCTTTTAATGTGTGTTTACAATTTCTTCAGTATGTTCTCCCACTGACTTCTTTATATTCTTAATCTATTCCTTCACTTCATTAAGTTGATCCATGATATTTGTTTGGACAGCTTTGATTAGTTTTTTTTTTTATGTTCTTTTCCTGGTTTTTAGTTTATTCATTGGACTGGGTCATGTCTTCCTGTTTCCTGGTATGGTTTTTAATTTTTAGTTGCTGTCTGGTCACCTTTAAATCTTGATCATTTTATTCAGTTGATTAGCTTTTTTCTACTCTAGGGATGTATTTAGTTTCTATTTTGGGTGTGTGTTATTTTGTCTTTGAGATTTTATTCCTCATTTTCTATTTCTTTGCTGTTGTCTATGTTCCCTTGAAGGAATAAGATTAGGGCCAGAGAAAGAAAAGACATAAGAAATGTAAAAGGATAATAGTAATAATAACAAGAAAAATTAGAGAAGGGAACCATATAAAACCTTGGAAAATGAATATTTAACTCATGTAAGCAGTATAGAGTAATAGGAATTTAAAAATTTTGTACAAACAATGAAATTGGAAATCAAATAGAGACAAATACATAGAATGAATTAAAAGGCTAGAATTCTGAAGAGAGATGGATGGAAAAAAGAAAAGACAAAAACAAAAAAATTAAAAAGAAAGAAAATTGAATAGATGAGATAGAAATAAAAACCAGAAAACTTGAGGACTAAACAAAGGGAGTGGAATGTAAGAACAACAGATAGTGGAAGATAGAAAGATGAAGGAAGGAAAATTGATAGCATTGGTAGACAAAATCAGTATACACAAAAAAGGGGAAACCAGGATGGAGGAATCACAACAAACAAGAATAAGCCAGCAACACTAAATTTACAAAAAGTTGGGGAAGAGGAAGAAAAAGGAAAGAAAAACAAGTAAACCAAACAAACAAACAAACACAAAAATAAGCAGTCAAACAAAAACTAAGAAAATCAATCTTCCCTCCTAGGTCCCTGAGGATCTTCTCAGGCTTCCAGTGCTCAGCAATCAATTACCTGCAGCCTGACCTCTGCAGGTTTTGAAGCAGAATTTATTGAGTAAATTAAGTTAAAAATTAAAAAAAAAACATTTTTTAAGGAAGAATTATAGACTTAAGGGAAGCTAATACAATATAATGTCTCTGTTTTCCCTGTCCTAAAGTATCAGGTGGGTGTTTGATATCCCAGTGGATAAAAGGATCTGGGACTTGAACTAGGGACCTCATATATTCAAGGCAGAAACTATTTCACTGAACTAAACTTTCTGGTTGGGGCAGTTAGCTCTTCAGAAAGCTGTTCAGTCACTTTCCCTCAGGCAAGATTGTCTCATTGAAGTTTTATAGACCTCTGCTGCTTAGAAGTTTGTCCCTTCCCCCTTTCAGTTCTTATATCTTTCTCTGCCAGGGAAGCAGGATGCAATAGCCTATTTAAGTGGATACCCCTTACCTCTCTTGGTTATGTTGAGTTTTCTTTTGAAGTTCAAATGGGACCCCTGCAGGTGAACTCCCTGTATAAAAATGATTCTCAATCCTCTTCCAGACTATCCCTCCTCCCATGGGAAAATAAATAGGCTTCAGGAAGCTTATTATGGGCTTCTTTCTGCCCACCTCCCACAGGGAAGTTGAAATTTTGATAGTTTCCATCACAGGTCTAATCAATTGCCTGACTCTGCCCTCTCCAAAACCAAGTTTCTCTATCCCAGGGGTTTTAGGTAAATCAGGCTGGCTCAGGAAATTTGCCTCTCCCCTCTTCCTGGTGCCACCTTGAGTCAGTTGGCATGCTCCCCAAAGCTCAAAGGGGGTCCAGGTAACCAAACCCACAGAAAGGAAACCCCTCCTCACCCTTCACCAGAACCCTCCCATTCTCAGAGAACTTTCCTGCCTGCTGCATGGCTGTTGGCAAGAGTATGGGCTCACAGTGTCTTTCTGGCTTGTGGGTGGGGCTTAGCTGTCTGCAGTTTCCATCCACAAGGACCAGAAACTGATGGCTTTACATTGAGCAATTTATCTCTTCATCCAGGTCCCTCCAGATCAGTGCCCAGATCCTTGTGCTCTGTGTGTTCCCAAAACAGCTCACTTGAGCAGTATCTCACCCCAACTCAGCCATTTTTTGTGAGAGAGATGGTGAATGTCACTTAAACTATTGCCATTTTGATACTTCATGAACTTCACACTTAAAGCACAAATAGCAAAAGAAAAAAAAAAAGATAAATGAGAACTCTTCAAAATTAAAAACTCTTGCACTTAAAAGAACTTTGTCAAGAAAGTGAAAAGACAGACTGCACAATGGAAAAAATATTTGGTAACCATATATATGATAGGAGCCTAATATCTAGCATATATAAAAACCTATATCTCAAAATTAAAAATACAAACAGGCTATTTTAAAAATGGGAAAGTGACTTGAACAGACACTTCTGCAAAGAAGAAATACAAATAGCTAAAAAGCACATGAAAAGATGCTCAACATCACTAGCTATTAGGGAAATGCAAATCAAAACTACAATGAGATATCATCTAACACCCATTAGACTGGCAGCTTTTAATAAAACAGAGGACTACAAGTGTTGGAGAGAATGTGGAGGAATGAGAACCATCATCCACTGCTGGTGGGAATGTACAATGGTCCAGACATCGTGGAGGATAATTTGGGGGTTCCTCTAAAAACAAACTATAGATCTACCATATGATCCAGCAATTCCAGTACTGTGTTTATACCCAGAAGAATTGAAAGCAAGGTCATGACCAGATATATGCATACTAATGTTCATAGTGGCACTATTCACTACTGCCAAAAGTTGGAATCAAATTAAATGTCCATTAACAGATGAATGGATTAAAAAAATGTGGTATATACATGCAATGAAATATTACTCAGGTGTAAGAAGGAATACAGTACTAAGACATGGGATAACATGGATGAGTCTTGAGGACCTTATGTTGAGTGGAGCTAGCCAAACACTGAAGGACAAATATTACATGCCCTCTTTGATATGAATTAAGCAAATTGAGCAGACTCGGAGAGCTAGAGTCTGGAAGATAGGTTTACAGGTAATAGGGAGAAGGAGGATGTGAGCCTATACAATACAGGCAAAATCTATGATAAAGTGGAAGTGAGTAGTTGTGCAGCAAAGGGACATGACAGCGGTGTTCTGATACTATTGAGTTGGGGGGTGCAAGCTTGTCAGGGGGTTATATTGGGGAAGATGTTTTAGATGGTCCATGGAACTGGGGGGAGGGTTGGAGGAGGGAGCAGGTGAACACGGGATTGGCAGGTATGTGGTTGAAACTACCATGTTGAGAAAGCTCTTTTGGCAATATGACAAGGAAGGATTACTCATTTAGGGTGTTGGATTGGAGTCATTAGGTACAGGGCACACCTGGGACAGTCTTCTAGAGAATGTATGATTTATCATTTTGCCATAGTGTGTTGTATCACTGGGTAGAGACCCACATAATGAGTGGGAGGGAGATGGACCTGCATCCTGGGGAGGCCCGATATGTCCTCACTGGGGAGGGTGTCTCTTGAGAGCATAGGCAGTTCCTAATAAGGGAGGACAGAATAATGTATCAAGCCCTCAGAGTTGTTGAAAATATCTATGAATCTTGACCTTCAAGAAGTGAAGCCTGGTGGTCGCCAGGGGCCCTAAGGGGATGGGGTGTGAGGAAGAGAAAAGATGGAAGATGGAGTATTTAGGGGGCAAGGGAAGTTTTCTGCATGATCTTTAAATAATGGACAAGACCATGTTATATTTTATCAAAAATTTTTAAAAATGTAAGGTCTAAAATGTAAACCATAATGTTTAACCATGGACCATGGTTAGTATCTATGTTTCAATATTTGTACATTTGTAACAAATGTACTATCCACATGTAAAAAAGTTATTAATATAAGAAGGGGGAAAGGGGAGAGGATATTGGGTATAACGGAGAAACCTATATTATGTATGTGACTTTACTGTGACCTAAAATTTCTCTGAAGACAAAATGAGAAATAGTAAGACACCAGGGAAGAAATGGAAGAAAATGTCACTGTACATACAGGACAACACATATTAGAGAGATGAAAGGCAAAATGTCAAAACAAGTTTTTTTTTAATTTTTAATTTTATTTTTTTAAAATATTTTTCATTGTTTTTTTAGTATCCCATTTTCTTTTTTTACTTTACTGTAGTTTTTGTTTTTCTAAATTTTTATGTATTTTATTCCTTATGTTTAAACATATCATTATTTCATTTTCCTATTATTTGTATTTGGCAGTATTCTTGGCTTCATTTTTGAAGAGGTTTTGGATCACAGAAGGGTTACAACTGTGAAGGGAGGATCATTGGTGTTGGGTATCAGTAATGGGGGATAAATGAGAGGCACTTCACCTGGGCATAAATATGAGGTGTATAAATATGTTCAAAGGTTCCTGGGGCATTGCCAAAGTGAGTAGAGATTCACACATCAATTGAAAGAATATTGAATTCCCATCCTGGGGTGCTCTGGACATTCTCTAATGGAACAGCAACAATCCCCCAAGTACAGGGTCAATCACTAGTGAAGAAGGATGGTCCATTTTTGGGTCCTTGATATTGATGACTAGTCTTATGAACCTCTGCTCTTGACATTGCAAGTTAGCCTAGAGTTGTAGGGTGCCTAAGAGTTACCTCCTGAGAGCCTTCATATTGTTCATATGTGGCCTCTCTCTAAGGCAAACTCAGCATATAAATGCATTAACTACACCCCAGCATGGGACATGACTCCCAGGGATGAGCCTCCCTGGCACCAAAGGATTACTACCAAGCACTGGCTGGTGATGCAACTGGAAAAATATCATGAATAAAAAGGGAAAAGGCAAAGACAAACAAATTTATATGGCTAAGAGACTTCAAAGTGAGTCGGGAGGTCATCAGAGAGGTAATGCTTAAGCACTTCTCAACAGGATCTCATAGACTGCCAAAGTAGATATTACCACAAATAGTAGGGCTCCTGAGGACCCTAGAGACACTGAAGTCATGCAGTCATGGCAGATAGCTCTGGAGTTTGATGCCTTGTTAGTGGGCCTTACTTTGGAGTTTGTTCACCCAAGTGTGAAAGATTTGGACTCAGATGTTATTTCTCTACCCATCCTTCTTCTGTCCCTTTTGTTTGAACCTATAGTTGGTGCTTGAGTTGGTAGGTGTACATCCAAGAGACTTGAATTTATTGGCTGTCCATATACCAGCTAGGCCCTGAGCCTCAGGAGGGTTGCAAAACCTAATCTCCAGTTCATTTGAGTCACCCAGGACAACTAAAAGGAGATGAGGAATGACAATCACCACACCAAGGATCTAAGAGAGTTTACCAATGAAGCAAGAGAGTCCCATCCATCAGCCATATGGGATCAAAACCCCCTCTAAATGAGAGGTGGAGTGGGCATCACCATCCAAGAATACTCAGGTTTGGGAAATAAAATAGGGACTAGAGTGGACTTACTGGTATTCTACTATATACTTACTTTGATTCTAGCAATGGAAGTAATTATATCATGGATGTGAATACAGTGGCCACTGGAGGTGCTGAAGGCAGGGAGAAGGAAAAAGAGGTGTAATATGGGGCCATTTTTAAGACTCAGAATTGTCCTGAATTACATTGCAATGACAGATACAGGTCATTATATATCCTGCCATATCCTATAGAATTGAGTGGGAAATAGTGTAAACTACAATGTAACCTAAAAACCATGCTTAGTGGAAATTCTCCAAAATATGTTCATAAATTGTAATGAATGTTCCACACTAATGAAAGAAGCAGTTAATTTTGGGAAAATTGGGATGTGTGGAGAGTGCGGCTTAAGGGAATCCCTTATATTTTTTATGTAGCATTATGTAATCAAAATATCTTTTAAAAATAAATAGAAAATACATTTTTAAAATTCATTTCTGAAAAACTGAAAGCTTTCCCCTGAGTCCCGGAAGAAGGCAATCATGGCCAATTTCATCACTGCTATAAAACATAGTATTGGAATTCTTTTGCATATCAATTAGGCAAGGAAAAGGAAAGGAAGAACTAAATTGATATCCACTTTCAGATTATTTGATTCATATATAGAAAAACCCAAAGAATCCACTGCAAGCAAGAAAGTCCCATCCATCTGCCACATGGGGTCTAAGCCCCCTCTCAATTAGAGGTGGAGTGGACATCACCATCACAGAATGCTCAAGATTGGGTAATGTATGATGGACTAGAGTAGACTTACAGTTCTACTTTAGACTGATGATCCTAGCAATGGAAGCACTTTTATCATGGATGTGGAGGTCATGGCCACTGGAGGTTCTGAGGAGAGGGAGAGGGAAAAAAAATAGGTGTAATTTGGGGGCATTTTTGTGACTTGGGTTTTATCCTGAATGACATTGAAATGTACAGATAAAGGTCATTGTATATATTGTAATAATTTGCCAAAATGGGCAGGAGAGGGTGTAAACTACAATGTAAATTATAATCATCACTTAGTGTCAATGCTCCAAGATGTGTTCCTCAATTGTGTCAAATGTACCAACTCTAACGTAGGATGTTGTGGATGTGGGAAAATGTGGGAGGGATGAGGAGCAGGGCATAATGGAATCCCCTATATTTTTTTGTGTAACATTTATGTAATCTAAGTTTCTTTTAAAAATAAAAAGTAAAAAAGTAAAAAAATAAAATAAAGTACATTAACTAAGATGTTTAACAACAAAGTTTCTAAAGAATAAATTATCTAGGAATAAAGTTAAACAAGGAGGTGAAAAATTTGTACAATGAAATCACAAAATAAAGCTGAAAATATTAAAGGAGACCAAAGTATATATAGCAATGTTCATAGATAGGAAGATTTACAATTACTATTAGGATGTCCATACTACACTTTGGCTGACTAATACAGCACATTTTATAATTCTCCTGTTATTCAATGTCATAACAACAGAAATGCCATCCATCTGTTGAACGGATATACAAAATGTGATATAGCCATATATTGGAATATGAATTAGCTATAAAAGTGAATAATTGCTGACACTTCAACAATATGGAAGAGCATTGAAATCTTTATGCTAAGTGAAAGAAGCCAGTCAGAAAGGTAATATTAAGGAAATATAGAAACAGAAAGTGGATTATTGATTGTTTAGGCTGAGGGAGACTATAGTATGAAGAGGTAGAGCATAAAATTTCATTTTATAATTAATAGATTTTTTTAAAAGCATTTTTATGTTTACAGAAAAATTCAGGAGAATTTGTAGAGAATTCCCATATACCTCTTCTCCTCCATGTTTTCCTTATTATTAGCATCTTGCATTAGTATGGTTAATTTGTCTAGTTGATGGACCAATATTGATATATTACTCTTAACTAAATTCCATAGATTACATGATGTTTCTCTCTGTGTTGCACATTTCTATGGGTTTTTACAAATACATAATATCATGTATTCACCACTAAATTATCTTATAAAATATATTCACTGCTTAATCTGTGCTGCAACTATATGTCCACCTCCACCCCAACCACTGGCAACCACCAATATTCAATGGCATTTATAGTTTAGGCTTTTCCTAAATGTCATATAGTTGGAATTACACAGCATGTAGCTTTTCATATTTAATTCTTTCACTCAGCAATATGTATTTATGATTCTTCAATGATTTTTTTGGCTTGATATTTCTTTTCTTTTCATTGTTGTATGATTCTACTACTACATTGTATGGAAGTACCAGAATATGTTTATCCATTAATCTATTCAAAAATACCTTGGTTTCTTCCAATTTTTGACAATTATTAGCAATACTTCTATAAACATTAGTTGTTCAGACTTCTTCATGGACATAATTTTCAGGACAATTGGAAAATCTTAAGCATATGATTCCTTGTTTAGTATGTTAAGAAACTGCCAGGTTCTTCCAAATTGCCTGTAACATTTTGCTCTCCCATGAGAAATAAATGAGAGTTCCTGTTTATCCACATTTTCCCATCATTTCGCTTTGTCAGTGTAGGGATTTTAGTGTTATGAGGTGAAAGAAAGGCTCAAAAATACCAAAAATCATTAAATTGCTCACTTTAACAGTATGGATTTATTCTTTGTGATTTATATGTCCATGATGTTCTCTAGTAAAATGCACTTCTATGACAAAGTTACTTAAAGTAAAATTTTTATAAAAGGAAATTAACAAGTGTTGGTGATGATGTGGAGCAATTAGGAACCTAATTTTATTCTGTTAGGAATGTAAAATAGTGAAGCTACTATGCATAGCATTTTAGTGTTTGCTCAAACTTAATTTTGGAATCACCAAGTGCTCAAGAAATCCCATTCACAGATATATAGCCTAAACTATTAAAAACAGATGTCAAAGACCTTCTTTTACATAAATGTTTATAGCAGCACTATTCAAAATAGATAAAAGTTGTAAATAACTCCAATTTCCATCAATAGATGAATGGATAATTGAAATGTGGCATAACCACAATGGGAAATATTATTCTGCAAGAGAAACTAATGATGTAATGAAATATGTTACGACATGGATGAATTTAAAATGTAACTGAAAGAAGTCTGATGGAAAAGATCACATATTGCATGATTCCATTTCTATAAAATATTCCAAAGAGCTAAATCCATAGATGCAGAAGGCAGAATAGTGGTTGGCAGGGGTGGGGAGAAGGATGGCTGTGGAATGGGTGATTAACTAGTACAAGGCTACCTTTGGCATAATCAAAATATTTTGGAAATAAAATGAGGTGATGGGTTTACAACATTATGAATGTAGTAAATGTCACTGAATTCTACACTGTAAAATTATGAACCATATGCTATGTGAATTTTACCACAAAATTTTAAAAAACTATTTTTGTAAGTAAGAATTCACTTAAAATATACTTATATATGATCAAAGTAAGTTGTTTTATAAATTGGTGATGCTGTTTAAAGGGAAATTTTGTTGTGTAAGGGAATTTATTTTGACAAATTTAAGCATTTTTTGTAAGCACTATTGTGAACAGCATGTATTTTGAAATGGCATTCTAAAGAAGATAACTTTGAAGATATTATTTATTTTTTATAGAATCATGGTGTTATATGACTTCATTTATTAATCAGAAGTTATTTTGTAACAGTTCAGAAAGTCATAAGTCCAAATTTGGTTTGTTCTGAAACCAATGTTTCAGCCAGAAGGGCCACACTCCATCTGGAGCTGTAAGGAAAAATCAATTTCCTTTCCAGGTTCTAAAGCTTCATTATTTTCCTTTATCAGCTTCTGTTGGCTGCCAGAATTCCTTGGCTCTTGATCCCTTTCAATATCTTCAAAGCCTACAGTATAAGGTCTGGAAATCTCTCTGCTGTGATTATTACATAATGTTTCTTCTTCTGTGTATTCAAGTCTATCTCTAAACCTCTCTTGTAAGTACACTTGTATTGCTGTTAGGTTCCACTGGTATAGTCCAGAATAACATCATAATCTCAACATCTTTATCTTATTCACATTTACAAAGGCCCTTTTCCTATAGTAGGTAAATTCCCTATCCAAGGGATTAAGACTTGAATATCTTGGATATTTTGGCTGATCATGGGGCCATTATTCAGGCTTCCACATTTGATGAATCATTTCCCCCCAGAAACTTTAATCTACTATATATAGTGTTTGGGTGTGAGGTTTAAGCCTTGCTTTGGGCCTCAGTTGTAACACAGGTGTCAAAAAAGTACAATGCTTACTAGCCCAATTTGCATGATTTTAATCAGTCATGGATGCTCAAATTATGGAGCCTCAGCTCCTTGAACCTAGCCTGGCAGGGGCTGTAATACTACCTGCTTCTGTTAGGTAGGGAGGGAAAATAAGCACCCTACTCAGTCCCTCATACATTATGAAGAGAGAACTACCTGTTTCTTCCAGATGGAGAATGGAATCTCAGACCTTTGGCTATGCATCTCTTTCTGTATCATCCTTTCTAGGATGTATTGTAGCCAATAAAGAAAGCCAAGAAACTCACTTCTACATGTATTAGCAGTTCTTATAGTTCTCTATTCACTATGGTCCTCAATGTCTTCCATATTTTAAATACTTTCCATACATATTTATTTCCATGATTATTTCCAAATATGTTATATAAAAGTGGGAGATCTAGGAGAAATGGAACTAATTACTATTGTTTTAACCAGAAGTCCCTTCTCAGGTGAGAAATCAATTTTTCCATGTGACTAGAATTTCCCAAGTCAAATAAACCTTGCACATGCTTCTTAATTCCCATTGTTAATTGAACACAAGTAGCTGTGATCAGATAAAGGGTCACAGAATGAATAATAAAAAAATACTTTCACAACCTTTTCTACTGATTGAATCCAGCCTATATAGGCCAGGTATTCAAAGAACAAGATATGCTTCATATCCTTATATAGGAATTGTACTTAAGAGTAGTCACAACACATTAAGGTATTAAATAACTTACTAAAAAATTTAGGTAGTTTGTGAACATAGGAGATAGAGGTGGGTAATAGAGCACAATGTTCTAGTGGGGAGGCAGGTATCATTAGGAGAGTTCAAAGAAATCAGTGATATAGGTACTGATTTTAAGGACAATGTTAGTTATAGTACATTGTGTGACTCTGAGCATGAAAATGTCCAGAACCCTGTGTCATGCTTGAATCTCACATATTTTATTTTTGATGTTTATTTCTGTTTCATTTCTACTAAGATATAAATTTTGTGAAGGTGGGAACATTTTATATGTTACCACTTACTGACTGGAATAAATCAGGTTCTGAAACATATGAAAACCTTGATAAGTATAAGAAATTGAAATAATTTATTTGAAAAGGACCCAAATTATATAGCTCCTGTTTTTACCCTAGCCAACAGTCATGCATATTTAGCTTCCAACATGGGCACACTCCCTGGGGATCTCTTTCTTTTTCCAAGGCATTTGAATATTAGTGGCATTTATTCTCCACAAAGAGTAGGAATTTCAATGGAAACATAAAATGAATTAAGAGTATCAGTATTATGTTAATGAATGAGCAAGAATGTGTACCTCCTTTTAATTCTAATTCATTTTTTAAAATTAGGTCTTCTTATCTTAAATGATCTTCCACCTGCTCATCCCCTGAGATGTCTCTGTATTTTTGCCAGAAGTCACATAGCAACTAATTTCTATTGTAGGGAATATCCCATTTCTTTACTCAATATTGTGGGGATTTTTCATTCCCAGCTACCCAAAGTATTATATTTCCTTCTCATATTTAAATTAACTCACATTCCATTTAAATTATTTTAGCAAGAACAGCATTTAAAAGGGGGAAATATATGCACCATCAGGCATTACTGAAAGGTAATCTGCTTATTTAAACATATTCTCCTAAACACATACAAATTAACAATACATGATCAATATGGGACTTCATATTGTATTGTGCATCTTTCAGTTAAAACTCAATGTTATTTCCAGATTCACCCCAGTCATTGTAATTTAGTTTAATGTTGAATAAAAAATAGAAACTGAGCCATATTAAGGAGCTCAGATTAAATGTTCTCCAGCTCACTATAGACATAGGGTTCTTCTAAGGGTAATTCAGTCATATTTTTAAGGTTAAATTGCAAATAAAGGCATTATGCATTGATTATGTTGACATACAATTATACTCCTTTGTAGAAGCTATCATTTGTTTAAACAATAGAACTGTGATTAAAGAATATTCTGAATTCATTACATTTATATTATGAGTTTAAGTTTTTTCATGTTGTCTAAGGGTAGAATATTGACTGAAGTCTCTCTCACAAAGATGATGTTCATAAATTTTCTCTCCAGGTGTGAATAGTCTCATGTTTTCTAAGGTGGGAACTTTGACTGAAGGATTTCCCACATAGAAGGCATTCATATGGTTTCTCTCCAGTGTAAGTTCTCTCATGTATTTTCAGGGCAGAACTTTTACTGAAGGCCTTCCCAACAAAGATTACATTCATAAAGTTTCACTCCATTGTGAGTTCTTTAATCTTCTCTAAGGGTAGAACTTCGAAAGAAGGCTTTCCTACATAGATGACATTAGTAATTTTCTCTCCAGTATGAGTTTTCTCATGTTGTCTAAGGGCAGAAATATTTCTGAAAACTCTCCCACATTGATGACATTCATAAGTTTTCTCTCCCATGTGAGTTCCCTCATG
Source organism: Cabassous unicinctus (assembly GCA_029593785.1). NCBI lineage: Eukaryota > Metazoa > Chordata > Mammalia > Cingulata > Chlamyphoridae > Cabassous > Cabassous unicinctus. Next base: position 9,299 of record JAQZBX010041579.1, on the reverse strand, counting down.
TAGTGTAATTATAGAACTTCAACTGAAGGCTTTCCCACATAGCTGGCATTCAAAAAGTGTTTCTTCCATGTGAATTCTTTCATGTTGTCTAAGGGCTGAACTATTACTGAAAGTTTTCCCACATTGATGGAATTCATAAGGTTTCTCTCCAGTGTGGATACTCTCATGTATTCTAAGGGTAGAACTTCGATTAAAGGCTTTTCCACATAGATGGCATTCATACGGTTTCTCTCCAGTGTGAGATCTCTCATTTAGTTTAAGGTTAGAAATATGAATGAATGATTTACAACATAGATGACAATTATAGGATTTATATTTAGTGTGAATTTGTGTACATTGATTGAAGGATGGCATATCACTTGGGATTTCATAAGATTGTTTTCTGACATAGGATTTCATTCCCACATATTGAGTTACTGTTTGTGAATGAAATTTTGACCCAAATAATTATATTTAAAGGGATCCTTAAGAGTGTGAAAACTCTGCGGTTGGGAGGGAGGAGAGAGACTGTTAAAAGTTCACTCACAAATATTCAAGTCAATTCTGTATGTATGAATTCTAGACTAATCATTCAGTGAGTCTCCGATTAAAATTTTTCACATTTTTTACATTAATATCATGTAATATTCTCTTGCATGAACATATCTTCTTTTTTGTAGCATCTTAATTTCAGAGCTATTTAATTCATTTTGAAAACTTCATTATATTACAAAGATTAGGTATATGCCCATGTTTATAAATTACCCTTTTATAATATCTCATGTTATGGTTTTGAGGTTAAATGAATATTACCCTCAATTTAAACTTTCCAAAACTTTTTTACTGGAACAGTACTCAATCACTCCTTTAATTAAAGTACAGTGATAGTTCTGAATTCCTTACTTATTCTTTTCTCAGGACTCTATTTGGATGACCAGTGTTCATACCCATGAAACTTACCATTGACAAGGTGATGGATATGTCCCTCCTGCAGATATGTTGCATGGGCATAATTTCTTGTTTTTAATGTAACATTCCCTGCCTGAAATGATTGGGAAAAATAAACCTCACTGATAAACAGCATTAACAGAATGAAAAATTTGAAAAACCCCAATGTAGTTGTTAAGTGTTTCAAATAATGTCAATTAGACAGGGAAAGAATGCCAAATTAAGATTTACTTATAATTAAGATAGAATATTGTGGAATTAAAGTTAGGATAATCTTCAAAGAGGAGGATCATGGCAAGGGCATTATGTGAAAATTTAACTGCAATAAGTATATTAATATTCCTTTGCCTAAAGCGAATGACAATTCAGATGGATACTATAATAGAGATTAATATATGTGAGGAATAATGACATGATTTGAGGATTCCAAGCCCTTTTTCATGCCAACATTCAAGAGAATGGCTCTCACTTATTGCAAGTTTCCATTGATATTTCCATGGATCTACTAATTTTTCCCCAAGCTCCTCCTCGTACAAAAGTACAAGTTCCTGGAGTTCATCTGATCTCTGGTCTTGGAGAAATCCTAACATCTCTTTCCACATTTTTTCTCCTTGCTCCAACTGGGAAACACATCTGATTTGCAGAGTTGATACCCTGTTTATGGGAAAGAGATACAATAGATTTTGAATTATTTGCTTATACTAGTGCATTGTCTTCAAGTCCAGGACAGGCTAAGAAGAAGAATAAAGAAAACATTGAAGGTCAGCACAGGAAAGCACACATTGAATGCAGGATATTGACAATACTTCAACAGCAAAAGATGCTTGGCTATTTCCATACAAAGTAAGGATATGTAGTCATTGAGGAACATACCCAAGTTCAAATATGGCAGTATCTTCACTCTTCCCAGGAAAGCAAAAATTGTTTCTATAGTGGTTGTAAAATATTTTTAAACAAAATCCAATAAACATAAGGTCCACCAAAAATAAATATTAGATACATATGGAAATATGTATGTCTGTTATTTTTCTATTTTGTAGTGAAATATAAACATTGTAAAGCATAGTAAATATTTAGATAATATTTAATCAATATATATATATATCCATTAAATAACATACATTAAGTTCTCAGAACATTTCTCAATATTGGAGATTGAGTATAAATAATTGCATGAAATTTTAATCAGAAAGTTAAGATTCCACTCCTGTAAAAATCACAATAAATAAAAAGTAAAGAATTAAATTTCATCTATATAACTTTAAGTGTTATGAAAGGATAAAAGGTAGAGATTGGAGTATCATATTAGGAAGCTCTTCCAGATACTTGTAGAATAGATAATAAAGTAGATAGATTAGACAGAAAGACAATCATATGGATAAGTATAATGATAGTTAATAAATAATGAATTTTGTGAGACTCACCAATGGAAACCAGATTATCAATACAATCCACCATCACCTCTCTGAACATCTTGCTCTGGAATGTGTCTATCATGCTCCACTCTTCCTGGGTGAAGTCTATAGCTACATCTTTGAAGGTCACTGCTTCATAAAACATCACAGATATTCAAATTCAGACAAGGTTTTACCACTAAAGTCACAGAAAAATAGTTTTCAGCACAGAACTGAGGAAAGAAGGATCAATGTGACTAGAAAGCTCAAATTATGTTTGTGATTCCTGTTAGATCATTCTACATGCTGACCTGGTATCTATATAGCAGATATACTTGCAGAGACTTTCACCAACTGAATACATAAAGTTTCATTATGTAACTTATGAAACATTATGTAACATATGTAACTTTATGAAGACAATATCATATGACTTGCAGTGAGATATAATTTGGCTACTGCATGACAAATTGTTATTTATGATTTTCAGAGGGTGATTATGTAATTTGAACTTCTGAAATCATAATAAAACCACTCTTCTCCAATTTCATATAAATCTACAGACTCATCACAATGGAAACAACATCTGTGATCTGATCCTGTATAACCATGACTAGTGTTTGTTTATACCAACCCCTTGCAATGACTTCAATTTACCATTATACGAAATGGTTTAACAAACTGTTATGTGTTTGGAAAGATAAATGATTTAATGTGGAAAGTGCTTCTTACATAACAAACACTGTTTAAGTACAAGGGATAGGTCTATTATTCATTTAAAAAGCAGAAAATCTTTCAGCAATGTATAGAATTTTGCAGAAATTCACAGGCTATATAAAAATCTTAAGATCATTATATTCTTCCTCATTCATGTTTATAAAACTCAGGTGTTCATTATAAGATATAAGGTTAGGCAGGCCAATAGCATAAGCAGGGACACCTTTAAATGCTATACTGAATTACAATCTTAACAAGACTTCTCCTGCTTCTAGGAGGTCATACTCAGTTTTATCATGGGCCTTCAAATCCAAATTATCATTGTCAATCAGTTGAAAGAGTTAGCTCTTTTATGTGTTCTGTTCTTTCCAGCTCTTCAAAAATTTTCACAGGACCTAAAATTTTACTTAAATAATGAAATATTATTCCTCTATGAGCAGCCAAATTCAAGTGAAAAAATTCCCTATTCATGTGCTTTCTCTTATCAAATTTGCATAAATGTTATTTACAAAGAAGGAAATGATTGATTAGGGATAATGTATTTTTACAGATATATTACATATCTGAAAATGAAAAACATTTGATTTTATATGTTAAATAGCCCATAGTTTTCTGATGTTAAATGCTCTCCCAGCTTCCAAAATATAGGTGTCACTAATTCATGCCACATGTGGATTTTTGTTTCCACCAACAAATGAACACCATGGAATTTCTCAGACTTAAATATTACTGGTTCATGAACTGCCTATGTTTCTCCAATACCCCTCCCAATACTCTGGACACTTAAATCCTGCTCTACCTCCAGTCCCTGCCACTTTTATAGACTTGCCGTAAATCATTTTGGTTTCCTCAATGAGATTTTTCTAGAGATATTACTCCCTCAACCCTGTCTTTTAAATATTTCCCCAATAGACTTTATCCCTTTCATGCAAATTAAAAATATATTTCATGGTGCAGTTAATAATTTAAGGACTTAGATCATATGGTGGGATGAAAGTCACCTATCTTCCAAACCTAGCCCATAAACAAGTAGCAGAAGTCCATAATATAAAGGGGCTCAGAGAATATAGAGTGGATTGCTATAGAAAATATCTCTTTACTCCATTTGATATTTTAGGGAAATTGTTATGAACTCCTATCCTATAGTGATCTTCTTTAGTTACAACACCCCTGCATATAATATATGTGAAAGTACTAATTACTTATAAACTACAAATTCTCCCATTAAAACTTTAACAATTAATTTTATTTCATTGGTCAATAATGATAATGTGCTATAAACAGAAGAAAACACCCATTTGTTCCTAAATTATAGAAAAAAGAAAAAACATGTAAAATGTGACATAGATCCACTTATAATAGTCACAAAATAGTTCTGTTGATTATAATTTATTTACCAGTATAAAAAAGGAAAGAATCATAAGTTCAGAAAATTTTAGTAATATGCAAAATTACACAACTAGAAAATGAGAAACATAGTATTTGAATTTTGCTTTGCCTATTTCCCAAGCTTAAATTACTGGATCATTATACACTACACCTAAGTTTTACCTGGGATGTCCCATATCACATCAATGATCAGAGGCCACAACCTGTAGTTAAAACCAACTCATCACTGATGAAGGATGTTGGTGTGGGATGTTGTGGGAGGTGTGGGAGGTGGGGAACATGGGAATCCTTGTAATTTCTGAGTAATAATTAGGTAATCTGAGCACCTTTAAATATATATATATATATAAAATAATATTTATGTAAGAAAATACACATATATGCATATATATTTATATATCATTTTACAAATATTGGTATGTACTGTGAAAAATCTTGATTTTTATGAACAATAAAAAAAAACCATAAAACAAAAAACAAAAAACAAAAAACCAACTCTATTTGGTTATTCACCTGATTACTCATCATGCTCATATTCACCAACATCCAGTGTGTTTACACTGACTCTATCCTGATTCTATCCTCATTATTGCTGTCCAGTTGAACCCACATTTACTCATTTCAACAGATACTTATAAAGATGATCATTTTAATTTTTTCTTATGAACATCTTACTATTGTTACATCTACCAATAAACCACATACCTTTATTTTTTTACAATTACATCTGATATGGCATGAGACTAGAATATTGCTTGTGGTATTAACAGAGTCGCAAATCCTAGTGGCTATCAAATATATCTGGCAACTCTACTGTCTTGATAATTAAATCACCCTTTCACTCTCCATAAATAGTTTGAATCTTCTCCATGTCTTTTGAATTTCACAAATTCTCACAGTGCCCATCAATTTTAAAAGATTGAATTGCCTCCTACTAAGCAGATAAATCATGGAATTTGGCCAATTACCCTTTAATACCATAATATCTTCAAATATTCCTTGCATTCACACACATAGGCAACTCCTTCTTTCTTGTTAAATTCAGAAGTCATGTTACCTCTGGCTGAGTAAAATTCTCAAATTGAATTCTTTTTGTTGGTAACCTATATAAATGATCATATATTCAATCTCAATTAACTGAAACTTCTCCCTCTTTTCAAAATCACTTAATCTCATTTTGTCTCTTCCATCTTGAAATAAGAACATTCCTTTAGCTTACTTTCCCTCAATTATCAGGTCTCCTACTCCTCTCTCCCTTAACAATCAAAATGAAAGTTCAGTTACCATTTCCTCACACCCCACTCACACTTTGACTTACAAATGCCAACATTAATTCATCATAAATAATTCTTGCTTGCTAACTTCAAAAACACTCTTCTAATAGAAAATTCTTTACTTGGAACCAAAGAATTGAAGCATCATCTGTGTTTGTGGGGCTTTTTATTCTTGCTTTCTCTGACATCTTAGTCTCTTGACTGTTTTCAAACTACTCTGATCACTCTTTCTCCTTGTACTCTGCAAATAACAGCTTAGAACACTATCAGAAAAAAACAAAACAAAACAAAATCCTGGCCCCTATTCTCTTGTTTGATCCACTCTCCTGAGATACTCCCACATTTATTCAATTGGTATCAATTTCTTCCACCGTAATCTCTGCATTGGAGGTGACAAAACACTTGACTAGAATCCTTTTCTGAGCTATCAATCATTCCATGCTTAATTATATGCACCTAAAATGGATACTATGTCAGAACATTATCTCTCTCCCATAATACAAACATTAAACCAACTCTTGTCTCCAATCTTAATGCCTCCACCAAGCATACATTGCTTGATCCTTTACATTCCTCCACAAAACTACGAGACAATTAAACAGTGATTTTTTTCTACACTGAGCACATTATTGACAGTTGGAAAATGTGCTTAATAGAATTTATTCACTGAAGGAGCTCTGGGTCTTCTAGTGATAACTGATTACATTTTCAATTAACTAAAAAGATTACCATCAACAATGAGTGATGTATCATCCAATTAGTTGAAGGCCTGATAAGGATTTACCAACATTCTGTCTGGCTGAGTGATCAGTGTGACTCAAAGTAAAGAGAAATGTTTTTGCTGAAATTTTATATCTAAGGAAAAAAACATGTTTTAAGGTTCTAGAGTACAGAAATTTTACTACCACAGTAGGGAAAGGCCATCTAGACTGTCACATCAAATCAGATATAGAGGATGTCATGAGTACTGTGAAAATATACAACCTTGAAAATATTAGGGATTCCTAGAATAAAGACTATAGTTTCATTATTGGTTTTCCTTTAAATAATATGTGGTTTAACTAATAATGAATAGATCATTTTCAGTACATTTGCTGAAGGACTTCATTTCTTGAGATGGGAAATGTATTTTGGAAAATACAGTTAATGTCGATGAGAATTTTTTTTTAAAGATTTTCTTTTATATTTTTTTAAGGGTAAGATATCACAGAAAAGGTTGTGCCCTTAGTCATTGAAAGTAGGTTTAATTTCAGTTAAGTGGACTGGAGTGGAGATGACAGTCAGCTAGAAGATTTCAGGGTTTGAATGTCATGGCAAACACAAAAGCCCATCTTCTGGAATGTAGGAAGAAAGGGTTCGACTAAGAGGCAGGGCTGAATGCACTCACAAAAACAATTAATAAAGAGCTAAAAGCTGTCTGAAGGACCTGCTTTGGGAGTCACAAGGAAAATGCTACACAACTCCCAGGAAAGTGAACGAGAGAGAGATGAAGAAGCTAAAATGACAAATGGAGATACCAAGCCCCTTCAGCAGCTAGGAAGGGCTCTGCTTCCCCACCTCCAAGATATTAAGCTTGAGTAAAACACCTGGCTCACTGAAGCTGACTGAGAGGGAAACAGACACCTTCCTCCCTGTCAGCTGTTTCAACAGAAAAGTGAGCAGAGATCAGGGTGCATTTCTTCACTGAATCTGACCAGCAAAACCCACTTTGAATCTCCAGATTGGAGATTCAACACAGGAAAGCTGAAACAGGAACACCTCTGTGGAAAAGTGCATTGATGAGCAACATTTGCTGGCTGTTCTGGAAGTTGCATGGTCAGAAACTGTGCTCTTTGTATCCAACCCCTGGGAAAATATTTGTGCCTCACTAGTGAGTCCCTGGCCTGATTTTGAAAGATTAATCTGGACAATTTTAAATACTGGCAATAAGTTGAACCAAATATCAAAGAAGTGCTGTGAATAAAAAAGCAATAGACAAGAGAGGGAAATTGGCCATCAGAGTAAATTTACCAAAATATTCAGATGCCATGACAACATGAAAAAAAAAATTACAACCCATACTAGGAAACAGGAAGAGATGGCTCGGCCAAGAGAACAAACCAAATGTCCTGAAGAGATACAGGATTTAAGACAATCAGTGATAATCACACAACTCTCCTAAATCACTTCAAAAAACTTAAAGAAAAGATAACTAACTAAATAAAGGATATTAAGAAGACACTGGGAAAGCATAAACAACAATTTGATAGCCTGCAAAGAAAATTAACAGACCTTATGAGAATGAAAGATATGATGCATGTGATTTAAAATATATTATATTCACGTAAGAGCAGATTAGAATCACTTGAAAGCAGAATTAGTTACTTTAAAGGCAGAATATATAACTGGAAAAGGGAAGAGTACAGAAAGATAAGGGATTGGAAATAATGGAACAGAGTCTCAGGGACTTGGATGACAATGCAAAATGCACCACCAGTCACATTATTGGTTTCCAAGAAGGAGAAGAGAATGGGGAAGGGGTAGAAAGAATATTTGAGGACTTAATGATGAGAAACTTCCCAAGCCTTATGAAGGACATAAATAATATCTAAGAAGGACAATGAATTCCATACAGAATACATCTGAATAGACCTAACCCAAGACACCCACTATTCAGAATGACAAATATCAGAGATAAAGTGAGGATTTTGAAAGCATAAAGAGAAAAGCAATGCATCACATACAAGGAAAAGTTGATGAGATTAAGTTCTGACCTCTCATCAAAAACCATGGAGGAAAGAAGAAAGTAGTATAATGTATTTAAGGTACTGAAAGAGAAAAACTGTCAGTCAAGGATTCTGCATCCAGCAAAGCTGTCCTCCAAAAATGAGGGTGAGTTAAATGTCTTCACAGAGAAGCAAAAACTGATAGGATATATTACCAAAAGACCAGATTTACAAGAGATGATCCTAAAGGAGTTGGTGCAGCCTGAAAGAAAAATATAACATCGAGAGATTTGGAGAAGAGTTTAGTAATGAAGATTATTAAGAAGGGTAAACCAAATGATAAGAAGACAGACAATAGAATGGAATGACAACAGAGAACTGAAGGATGAAATAGATGAAGTAATGCCTTTACAGTAATAACACTGAATGTCAATGGACTGAACTCCCCAATCAAAAGAGATAGACTGACAGAATGAATTAAAAAATGAGCCATATATATGTTTTCTACAAGATACGCATCGCAGGTGTAAGGACACAACCAGGTTAAAAGTAAAAGTTTGGTAAATTTATTCCATGGAAATAGTAACCAAAAAAGAGCTGGCGTAGACTAGATAAGTGTAAAATAACAATAATATAGTATATGAACAACAACTACTGAGTGAAGCTGTGAAATTGTTCCTGTGATCAGTATTTTGTAATTTTCTTCATAGAAAATAAATACTTGCTTTTCATTGAGGAGGACTAGAGAAGTGATATACTTTTGGCTACATCATTTTTCTTTAACTCTTTCTTATTCATATTCTTTAATTAAAATAATCTATTTGGAATAATAATGATTTATCAAGATTTTGAGTTTTTCTGCATCATAAAATTGTGAGTTACAAAAAATTCTT
>JAQZBX010041578.1:0-22298 GCA_029593785.1 Cabassous unicinctus | reverse complement strand
GGGGGGGGGGGGGGGGGGGGGTAGTGGTGAAGGAAATGGATAAAAGTAAATAAATAAATAAATAAATCTTTTTTAAAAATGTATAGGGGAAGAAGATATGGACTATAGTTGGTAGTAATACTTTGACGATGCTCTTTCATGATTTGTTAACAATTGTTTCACAACAATGCAGGGTGTTTGTGGGGGAGGGTGTGATGTGTATGATGTTATGCATGTTTGTTTTGTAAGTTCATGATGTTTACTGAACACTTATAGTTTATGTATGTTCATGTATGAATGATATACTTCAATAAATTGTTTTAAAAAATTGTATGAACACCAAAAAAATTAACATTTATGATGATGAAAACAAGAACAGCATTTTCTTTACTTTGTCAAAGCATTTAAGTTACTAACTTGTGAAATCCAATTTGAATTGAACTTCCTTATTAGTAGAATAATATGGCTTTTAAAAAGGTATATGTATTGACCAGTGGACTCTCAAAAGCACATTTTAGTGAAATAGAAGGAAAGAAAATGCATCTGCAAACATATTCATGGAATATCTGACCACATATACTTTGTTAGTTCAGTGTATTGTAGGGTTTTGTTTTGTTTTTGGTATTTTTGTAATGTATGTGAACTTTTTTAATGTGACAAATGCATCTTTAAAAGCCAAGTCTTAAATAAACGAAACATTCAGTTTAAAAAAAAATTGATTGGTGGAAGAATTATATTTAAGGAGATACATAGGAACAAACGTGTTCCAAAAGACTCGGAATTTTCTGTCCCTGGAAAAAAATCTCTTATACAAATAAGCGAGGTAATGTAATCAGATCAAAGAAGATGAAAGGATCAGAACTGAAATCACTCCCTTGATAATGACTGACTAAAGATTTTTAAATTCTTTCTTGAGGAGAATTGATTTTAGTATTCAAAATCTACTGCATATATAATGAAACCTAAATATGCTGCAAATTATATATGTAATCCTCTTCGTGGTAGAATTTCTTTCATTTTTTCTTGTTTTCTTTATAATATTGAGAGTAACGGGACCCTCCAAGAAATGTGTATGTATAGGCTAAAATTGTAATTAATATTCTAAGCAACATCCATTATACAAGGAGCTAAAATATTTACTCAGGTCTCATAATATGCTTCATGTTACACTATTATTTTAGGAAAAGGGCCCAGAAAGTACATTCATGCTTAGTTAAATGAAGAATCTCAAAAAAAAAACCACAATTTGGGGACCTATTTCCCTTAAAACATTTATTAAGCCTCTAATCTGTCCCAGGTACTGTAAAAGAGATTACTTTACTTAACTTTTGAAATGGTTTGTTGAGGTCCATTTCACCATTAATAGATGATGAAACTGATGCTTAGAGAAGTTAGATAATCTATGGAAGCTCACAGGGTTAAGACATAAAGGTGGAAGATTTCAATCCCTGTCTCTGATTCCCTTTGCCAAGTGTGAATGCCCACTAAGAACTAACTCCTATACCTGGTGTGGATCTCTGGGAACCCAAGCTTGAAGAGCTGATACCTCTGGCCACACAGACAGAATGGCCTTCGCCCAGTTGCAAACTATTTTAAGGCTGTACTATAGGTAGAAGTGCACAGTCAGGGCAACTTAGTATCCTCATAGGCTCAGTTTTGGCTTCTAAAGCAGAATCAGTTTTGCTGATCTGCTTAAGTCATGTGCTTCTATTTAAAGAGGCTCCAATGTAGCTGAAGAGCAAAGCAGGATCCTTGAGGGAGAGGGTTAGAAACCTCACTTTTCCTCTCTTCCTGTAAACAGTATTCTGCCCTAAATCAGGACTCTGCAGCTAAGGGATCAGAGAGGGAGAGTAGATAGCCAAATTCACACTTTTACTTCAGGCATAATAGAGTATTTGTGAGGTTTAATAGAAGAATTGAAGTTGGGATGTCAAAAATGTATGCATTCTGAAACTAATGGGGAAAAGTTACATTACTTACAGTTCTGTCTTTGAATCTTTGCTATCTAAATTGTATTCTATCACAAAACTCAATACTGTACTTGAATCCAATCTCCTATTGTTCCTAAAATGAAATTCTTTAATGCACCTTGTGAATTCTATTACCTACAATAAAAACACATCAAAACAATTGTTTTAAAAGCATTTTAGGGGTATTTTGCACTTTTTTTTCGGAGGTACCAGAGACTGAACCCATGTATTCAAGAATTGCCTATGTTTTCTCTACAATGTTATTATAACCTTTTATTGTTGTGAGATAAATTGGTGGATATAAAATATAAACTCAGAAATTTTTTAAAGTTTTAAAAATAAGGTTTTTTTAATTATCTGCAAAGCAGATTACCATGCAATTGGACAGAGTTTGGGTGTTGCTCTCTAATGAGTATACTTGCTCTGTCTCCTTAGCTGCAATAGTGGGTGATACCGTTAAGGAAGAAAATGTCAAAGAGGAAGCTTTACCATTCAAATTCACAGGATCTGATCCTAAATTTTCTGGGTGAAGAAAGTAAAATTTGTCAGTGTAATCACTTCACCTGGTTTTCAAATCCTATACAATTCTAAAAAAATGAGACATGCGTTAAAATGCCACTAAAATGTGTACCTCAATTCCTTGCTAGGGATTAAATGCTCAGGTATAACGTCCATGACATCCCTTTTCTGGTTTCAGGGTATCTGGAATTCAAAGTTTAGTCAAAAGATAGCTTGGGTGGAGGCAGTGATATCAGGAGAAAGCTAAACTGCTCTACACAAGAAATAAATAGAAATTGAATGGCTGTAAGTGTGATCAAGCTGGGGATATTAAAGGCGTTCACTTTATTGCAAGAAGTGGTACTAATTGTATAATTTTGGATATATTATTGATTAAATAGAACTTACTAGATTACTATAGATGTCTTTATTTTACATTTTTGTCCTTTACATGAGTAAAGGTGTACTGATCTAAATAAGCAATGAATAGTTTGTCCATTGTCAACTCTGTATTGTGACAGCTTCAGTTTTCCTTTGTCTCCCTTGAATGCTTTGTCTTGCTTTTTCAAATAATGAAGTAAAATAACCCACATCTAAAATGAAGCTAAAGAGAAATTTTGTTTCACCGATTTTTATAAAGAGTGAGATAATCCTAGTGACATGATAAGAAAAACACCTTGTTTACTTCTCCCTAAGCATTTCATCTTTTTCTATCACAATACATTAGCCCCTTCTTTTCTAGATTGGTTTGGATTAATTATGAGTATTATTAAAACCCTTTCATTATTTAAAATTGGTGCTTATTTTTATTTTTTTCCAGAGGTGCATTTAACTTAAAACCAAATGTATGAAAAACAAAACAACAAAAACAAAAATTCAAGGATATGTGTTATCCGTGCTCCAAATTGTCTTATTAGAAATACCCTATCTTATTTCCAGACTGGAAGCATGATGCATTAAATATGTCACTTGCTCCATTGCTTTGCTGCATTAAGTAGAAAAGAGAAATTGATTCAGCCAAGGCAGCTGGCGATGTGAATGCAGTGCAAACCTCTTTCATGGCTATGAAAAAAGACGGATTAAGTTCATAACTGTGGCCATAACCTTGCTATAATAAAATAAAACAAAATAAGGCCCATTATAGTGTGTTTATTGCCATCTGTTACTAAATACTTCTTTTGGATGATTCTGGAGCAGCTTCACAGCCTTCACACTGAGCCGGCTGCCTATGAAATGCAAAACTCAGAGGAATTAGAAAACATTAAATGAACTCGCATAACAAATGCAAATCCTCTATGTTCAGAAATGCTATGCTTTCAATCTACGCCCTCTGACTTTTTTGTCTAGATATGATATCCATCCTGGGGGGAGCCAGCAAAGGTTGTGGAAGATCACTTCTACAGTCTACTTTTATGTGGTACCTTTGGCCTTTACATAAATTAAACTTAGCTATTTTTCAGTTTTAGTTTATCTCTAGTTTGTGGAGGATGAAACTAAAACAAGGGCAATATGCAATGGATTATCACACTGGGCTAAACAGTCCAAAAGAATGTGTCTTCCTGGTCCCAGGAATTTTGTTCACCATCAGGGCAAAAATAGACTCAGTTAGGCCTGGCTCACAGGGGAGCCTGCAAACACTGCTCTGGGAGAGACAAGATTGCTGAATATTGTCATCACTTACAGAGCAGTAGAGATGAGGTGAAGAAAAGAGACTAATTTCTCCCCACAATTAACCTGAGGCTTTTCTCCCTCACTATGAACTTGTCCATACCCCTAAAATGGTATAATGCATAAATAAAGTAACCATATAATTTAACCAGGGCATTTTTGAGGGTTAAAAGGCGGATACTATTCATCATTATATTGTTTATACCAAAACTCTTGGTGTTCATAGGTATAATATGGATAGCATTGCTTTAGTTATTATAGATTCAGTCTTTCTTATTTTATATTTAATATCCATTCACTTAACTTCCTAGTCAGCTTCAGTTTATCTTTCTACTCTAAAGAGAAACTGTGCTTGCTAAAATAGAGAATTTACCAATTTTTGTTCCAAATGGTGTTGCTTGTTAAATATCCATGAATTGAAAAAGAATTAACAAAAGATTGCCATCACATTTCATTTTATTTAAATTTCTGATAACACAAATATATATATAAGTGTGTATATTTTGTGTATGTATATGTATTTATATTTGTGTATATATACACTAGAAATGTGCACATACATAATTTTTCCCTCTCATATAGATGACATTGCTTAAGGAAATATAGTTTTGTCATATGCTAAATGATCTTGTACACTCAGCATTCACACTTTAGAAAATATACTCTTAAACCAAATAATTCATTTGACCTCAGGAATCAAGCTGGTATACTGTCACAGAAAGAGATATAAGGAATTTGTTTTTAATGAGAATATATTATTTGAATTGTATCAGGCAAGATCCAATTACATGCACTGGAGTCCCTTGTTAAAAACAAGACACAAGAAAAACAGAAGCTCCGTTGCTACAACTGGAAACAAAGATAAAGGAGAAATAGCATAAAATCTAATTCAATTCTGAGTTCTAATTTTAAAATTTTACTGCTTCTTAAATTTTTTTCTGATTAAGGACTGAATTGGTCCTGAGACTGCAGGTACAAGTTGATGTCAGTTTTGGGGAGATGAAGGCTATGGAGCCAAGAAAACAAGGTCAGTCTAACCTTTCATTATGTATTGTCAAATATAAAACTATTAGCCTCTTTGACCTCATGCACGTTTTTTGAAATGTATTATTTAAATATGCCTTTAAGATAATTAAATCTCTATAAAAGCCCTTTCTTTCAATTTATGAGCATTTATTATTATTAATACCATCTTTTAAATTCACCTGATTAGAGAGAGGTATTTTCTATCAGACTTTTTTTTTTGTTCTCTTGTTTGGGGCATGTTAAAATACTTTTAAAGATATCTTTTTAGTTGTATCTACTCTATTTCAGGCTATTTTTGTTGGTGAGTATGTATTTATGACATCTGTATGGTTCTTTTTAACCCTTTCTGTTTTTCAGAGGAAACTTTGAAGATAAACTCCCCCTTGATATATATTATTTTTTCTTTAGCAACTTATCACTGGAATAAAAGAGAAAAAAGTGATTTCTTTTTGTATTGGTTGCATTGTATGTCACAAATAAAAGATGTGTTAAAAAAAAAACTTTCAGTAGTCATAGAATGTGAGAGCTGGAACGACTCAAAGACGTAATTTAGTCTCCTCCCCTCAGGTTACAGATAATGAAAATGATGCCCAGTAAGTTTAATTGATTTGTCTAAGGCCACAAAACTAGTCCGTGGCAGTGCTGTGACTGCATTCCGGGTGTCCCGAATCTGCCTTATGTAGCCCTCACGTGTCTGCTCGAAAAGATGCTCCATTCTTTTCCATGTATATTTGAGTACACATTTCTATTGTTGTTGTTCCTTAGGTAGTCTGTCTCATTTTCTGAAAAGCCAGAGTGCTTCAAACACCACCCATTTCTAATATGGGTATGCATATGTGTATACACACAAGTTTAAACGTAATCCCTGTCAAGATGGTATGTTAATAGCACCTGGAATCCTGGAATTCCTATTATTTAAAAGAGCCTAAATATATATATTTTTTATGTTTCTACTCTACTAAAAGATAATATATGGGCTATGGAATTTGTTTTATGTTTACATTATTCATTTCATTCATTCATTCATTCATTCAACAACGTTATAGAGCACCTATTATGCACCAGGTAGTCTTCATGGTATTAAGGTAATAAACACATAAGAAATAATAGATAAATAACTAGTTCTTATGAAATTTTCATTTAACTATTTTTTCTTTTTTTTTTTTTCCTTTTTGCATGTGATTTTTTCCATGCAGTTTAAACCTTAAGTGAAAACTGATGGTTTATGGTAATTTCGAGAATATCTCAGTGCCACATTAGGCATTTCAGTTTGAATTTAACAATTTCAATGTTATTCTTATTTTTAGCAAATGATTTTCTTTCATTTAACTGAAAAAGCATATAACATTAAAAATAATATTAAATAAATAATTTAATGTGTCCCATAATCCTGTAATCCCCTTAGTCCTGTGTCCACTTCTGCATATTGAAACACATATAATATATTACTTTTCCTATTGAGTGCAAGGGAATCCTTTCATCATAAACTGTTTCATTTAAAATTTTTTATAGACATTGTCAAATTTTCCATGTGCATTATTGCAGAAATGAAAATTCTCACATCAGTTTCTAATTTCCCCAAATTATCAGCAGTCTGTTAGGCATTATGCGATTTTATAAAATAACTTGTTATTTTTACTTGCATATATTTTTAGAAGTAAATGGAATTAAATACCTTTTAATATGTGTCTTAGCCATTTGCTTTTTTTTTTTTTTTTTCCTTAGGAGGTACTGGGGATTAAATCCAGGACCCCATACATGGGAAGCAGGCACTCAGCCACCTGAGCTACATCTGCTCCCTGCATTTCTTTTTGATAATCTTTCTGTTCATCCCATTTGTCCACATTTTAAAAATAAAATCATTAATTTTCAATTTTCCTGTTGGTCATATGTACTATCATCTTTTTTCTTCCCTGCCTGGCATTTTTTCTCACTCCTTGATATACATTTTCCATATAAAATTTAATATTTTTCATATGTATAGATATATTTTTTCTTCACGGATTTTTAAATTTAATTTTTAAGGAAGTTTAGATTGCATAAATGTTACATCGAAAATATAGGGAATTCCCATATACCTCACTCCCTCCCCTTCCCACACTCTTCCCCATTAACAACATCTTTCATTAGTGTGGTACATTTGTTACAATTGATGAAGACATATTGAAGCACTGCTACTAACTATGGTCTCTAGTTTACATTATGGTTTACACTTTGCACCACACAATTTTATAGGTTTTGACAAAAAAAATATAATGGCCTGTATCCATCATTGCAATGTTGTTCAGAACAATACCAATGTCCCCAAAATGTCTCATGTTATACCTATTCTTCCCCCTATCCCTCCCCAAACCTCTGGTGGTCACTGTCTTCATATCAAAGTCACAAGTTCTTCCAGTACTAGGATAATAGTAAGTCTACTTTTATCCATACTGTATTCCCCTATTATATTTGTTCATTCTTCAATCCTGAGGATTTGGGGATGGTGATGCCCATTCTGCTTCCGGTTGAGAGGGGTTTAGATCCCATGGGACAGATGGATGGAACTGTCTTGCTTGCAGTTGTAGATACTCTCTGCTTTTTGGGGGATGGGCATAGTCCAACATCATCCTTTTGATAGTTGTCCTGGGCAAGTCCGATGAACTGGTAAGTAGGTGTTGGATGCAACTCTTCAGAGACTCATGGCATGTGAACAGCCAGAAGATTTAAGTTGCTGGGACACATATTTAAAAGGTATAGTACGAATTATAGGTTCGAATAAAAGGGGGCACAAGAACCATGTTTAGGAAAATTAAAAATGAGTTCAACTCCAATACATTGGGGGCATAGGTTATCATATATTCCAAGGTAAGGCCCACTGAAAGGGTGCCAAATTTTGGGGATTGTCTGCCCTGCCCATGGTGGCCAGATGTCTCTAGAGCCCTCAGGACACCCCCAGACACAGTTGAGGCACTGTTTACTGCAGCAGTAAGTGAGATCCTCCTAAGACATACGTAAGTGTAACTTCTGGAATAACCTCCCAACTCATTTTGAAATCTTGTAGCCATAAACACTTATTTGTATTTGATATTTCCCCCTTTTGGTCAAGGTCTTTTTCCAAATGCATTGCTAGTTTGCACTTCTTAATAATCCCTTGGTGAAAGGAAAGATTATCCCAGGTCCCACACTGGGGAGAAGGAAGTGAGTTTATATGCTGAGTTTGGCTTAGAGAGAGGCCACATTTGAGCAACAAGGAGGTTTCCCGGAGGTAACTGTTAGGCAATATATAATACTAGGCTAGGTTTCATTTTCATAAGAACAAGGTTCATATAAGTATAAGCATCAATATCAAGGGCCTGGCATACTTGTCAGTGTTCCATTGCTAGGCACTGCCCATGTAACTCTAGGGATTCTTGCCATTATGTTAGAGAATGTAGCAGGACTCCCCAGGATGGGTATTCAATATTCTTTCTGTTATTGTGTGGTCTCCATCCACTGAGGCAACACCCTATGACCACTTGAACACATTCATATTCCACAGAAGCATGCCTCAGGTATACCCCTTCCCACAAATCCCTCCACCACAGACACCCCACACCAGAGTTCCTCCCCAACACAGTTGCAACTCTCCTGCAATCCAAAATCTCCCCAAAAACAAATCCAAAAAATAAATAAAAATAATGAAAGATACAAAGTAAAAAACTAAAAATAAATAAAAAATAAAATAAAAAATATATTTTTTGCATTGTCTTTCATCCCCATAAGATCTGTTGTCTTTTATGTACAGTGACAATTTCTTCTATATATTCCCACAGTGTCTTATTTTTTTCACTTTATTTTCAAAGAAGCTTTAGGTTATAGGAATGCCACATAGAAAATGTAGGGAATTCCCATATACCCCATACCTTCCCCCTCTCACATTTTTCCCTTTTAATAACATCTTACATGAGTATGGTACATTTGTTACAATTGACGAACAAATAGTGAAGCATTGCCACTAACCATGGGCAATGGTTTACATTATGGTTCACATTCTGTACCATGCACTTTTATAGGTTCTAACAAAATATATAATGGCCTGTATCCATCATTGCAAGCTCATGCAGAACAATTCCAATGCTCTAAAAATGTCCCATGCTCATCCATTCTTCCCTCCTCCTCCCCTTGGAACCCATGGTTACCACCAGGTTGCAATTTTTGAAGAATAAGTTTCATAATTACAAGCATTAATATTGAGGGCTTGACATATTGGTCCATCTTCTTTTGTTAGGCACTGCCTATGTTCTCGAGGGATTGTTGCCCCTCTATTTGAGAACATAGCAGGACTCCCAGGATGAGAATTTAACACTTTCTTGTTTATTATGTGGTTCTCCACCCACTGAGATAACACCCTATGACAAGATGAACAGTTCCATATTCCACAGATGCATACCTCGGGTATACCATTTCCCACATATCCCCCACCCCCAACAACCCACACTAATAACCTTCCCCTGCTGTATTTGCTAAAAGAACATACCCACCATTGTAGTTTTAACCACAGACCTACAAATACCCAGAGTTCACTTCTTCCTTTTTATTTTGCTTCAAAAGATCTCTGTCTCCAATGTTGTAAATAAACTAACACGAATTTTCTTCTAAAACTGCTAAGATATTTTTTAACATTTACATACTTACCATTTAAATATCCATCTGGAATTTATTTTGTATAAGAAATGATGTAGGATTCTAACTGATTTCAAATAGAAAAGAAATTAGAACTGTGTATTAAAAATATTAAAGGCAAAAGTTAACAAAACTGAAGTACAAATTTTAGTGCATACTTGAAATATTTTAAATGAGTTTGAATAATATGCCTATTTAAATTTATCCTACATTTCAATATTTTTCTTTCCTTTTAGCTGAAGAACAACTCACAACATTAATGATTATTACATGATTACTACTGAAAATAATTTGACAAACAGAGAAGGGGGTGTATTAAAATTACCTACATCAGTTGTAAAATGTGCTTTATAGCCTTTAAAAGCCTCTAGAGGGATTTAGTGCTCGTACAAATTTGCTACTGTGTGGAGAATGAATGAACAGAACAAAAGTGGTCATAAGAAGTCTAGTTAAGAACTTGTCCTACCAGTTCATGTTTGAGAGAAGATAGTGGTTTGCCCAATATTGATAACAGTGTATGATGTATAGAGAGATTTGCATAATTTGGAAATTCCAAGGGCCTGTTGATTGATTAAAAAAGAAGGGGAGAAAGAGGTACCAAGGATGATATGTTATGCTAATTGTAAAAAAATTAGCAGTGGAAAAGATGAGATTACTAAGTAAGGAAAGATAAAGAAATCTCCAGGCAAAATGATAAGTTCAAGTTTAAAGCTCTCTAGTATCTAATGTGAAATTTAAACATAAATGAAACACAGATTGAATTTCAGTGAAGAGTTGATAGCTCTCTCCCAAAAACTGCTCTTCCAACTTAACTGCATATTATCTGAAATGACAATTTTACACATTTATAGTATCTTTAGGAATCTTCTTTAAAATGTGAAAAGCTCTCCAAAAGGTGAAAAATATTATTTATTGCCAGCATTAATATTCTAGTAAGAATTAGTTTAGTAATGGTAGACAGTGAATATCAATAAAGCACTCAATTAGATAAGAGTGTTTACTGAGAACAAAATCTAAGGCAAACACATTTTAATTCGTTTGCACTTAAGGAAGGCAGTTCTGAATAATTTGCCTTAGTGGGAAGCTTTGGTGCAAGAGGACACTGGTCCTTTTTTCAAGAGAATAAGTGACTATGTGGCAAAGATAGAAGAATCAGAGAGATGTTAAAGAAAAAAACATTGCTTGCTTCATAATTTTGCCCAGCTTGGCAGTGCTTCTATATTTACAATTATTATCAAATTAAAATTAATTTTTGAAATAAACGAGGCTATGTTTTATCGAGTACCAAATTATAATTTTAGCAATAAAAATAGATTTCAACCATTATATATGATGTTTTCATTTTTACGTATTTGGTCTTTGCAATATCAACTTTATAGGACACAAAAGCTGCCTTACACCTGATCAGTTTATAGTTCATGCAGTGACATATTGAGAAGATTAAGTTGTCAATCTCTGTCATCAAGATCCTTGTGTGGAGGAGAGAGGGTTAGAAATATCTCTTTGATATTTTTTTAAAATGCTTAATTTTACTACTAAATAGAATAGAAACAATAGTTCAAATTGTTTTTAGAATTTTGATTTTGTATGCATCTGCCATATTCAAAGTCTTACAGTGCTTTAAAAATGAATTAATATATTTGGATAGCAGTGTTCACTCTGCATGCATATGTTCATATACTGAGGAAAATAAGTGAAAACATGTATCTTTATGAATTTGAAAAATAGGAAAAAAAAGTCAATTCATTCTAAGAGCAAGTGGGGAAGAAGCTGCTTTTCCTGTTGAAGACAATGCCAATAGAGATTCAAAGTCAATAAAGTGCTTCTTGCACTATCTGTATGGGAAAAAAACTTAAATTTTCTTAAAAGTTTGTCACCTGCAGTAAATGGTTAAATAGCAAATCCCTGACAATAACTCAGAAAATAAGCCTTTTCATTTATTTATTTGTTTGTTTTTGGATACCATTTTCTCTAGAGGGGTCCATCTCCCACCCATGCAAGTACAATAATTACCATGAAAATAGCAGCAAACATAGAAGTTTTCCATGTGCTAGATACTATTATAAAGTATTAATATAAACACAATTTTTATGTATGTCTAAAGGTATTAAACTAAAATTAACAAAAAGGTAACCATTTGAGAAAAATATTGTCCAAAATTTTTAACAATCAAAATACAACTTAATATCTCCTAAACATCTTAGATAAATGTTTTGATGAGTAATAATTTTTCTTTAACTTAGATTTAGATTCTTAAACTTAAATAGCCTAAGATTAGTCTATATTTATTAATCTATATTTTTATGATGTGTCATTGTTGTCTGTTTGGTGTGTCCCTCAACATCATCAAAATTGATAGATTTATATTATAAGTCTGTTATTGTAAAGGCAATTTTACTTTGCCATCTTCAGTGATATAGCAATGAACCTGAAATTCGCACTCACCACAAAGTATGTATGCATACACGCACAAAAAAACCACACAAAGTCTATTATTCTAAGCTTTTTATGTGGATAGTTGTGCTCTTGGATGCTGAATTAGGAGGTAAAAAGAATGTGAACTATTTTGTGTTAGTCAGAGTATTACAACTAAAAATTTAACTAAAACCAAAATCAGGAAAAAGTTTAGAGGCATCTTGAATTTGTTTACATTCTAAAAAGTGATGATGTCACCAAGCATTGTGACAGAAAATTCATTTGTGTTTAAAATAAAGGAAAAACAGGCTTTTTAAACTGGTTTTGTTTTGTTTGCTGGGAGCTACTTTTTTGGGAAGCGGTACAATAAAAATGTGGCAATAGACTATAAACAATGTCTCTGAACATAATATTGTCAACGAGTCTACATGGATTACATAGAATGTATCACAATGTTTAAGGAGACTTATTGGAATAATTAAAGAACAGTGTATCAAGAAAAGGTTTATAATTTTATATCCACCACTAATTTTTACTGGATCCAATCTAGACACATAAGCCTTCTATAAAAACAAGGGTTTTGATTTATATGACTCGTTCTCTCTCAAAGTTGCTATTCTGTAGAGAGATAGCTACTTGTATCATAAGATGGGACCCATTTTAAAGAATTTCTTAATAGTTGGTTCTAGTGGTATAATCACTACATGAATCTCCTTCCAGGTTGAACATGAAAGGAAAACAGCAACAGAACAGTCCTCACAAGCAGGAATAGAATGGCACTCATGGAAGTGGAAAACTGATAATCATACTGACAGCCCATGAATATGTTTAACATTTTTTAAAAAGGAGATTATGAATGCACCTGAGAAACAATGAAAGAGCACGAGGCTGCCTCTTCTAAGGTACTGGGCAATTCAGTCCTAGCTCAAACTTGCATAGTAAACTTAGCAAAAGCAAAGACCTGTCTTTAAAGAACCCATCCTTCTTAGAAATGAAGTTATTGACCAACTATCAGTCTTAAGCAAGTCTCTGAGGAATCAAATCCTCGATTTGTCAAGATTTCCCTTCCAGTTGTGTGCTGCTTCATTTTCCCTGGAAGGAGTTCTGGTAAATACAATTTTCTCTCTGAATACATTCCTTTAAGATTCCCGCCTCAGGCATCTGCCTTATTGACCATCCCTTAATCTACCTCTGCTGACAGAAAATCAAAGCTACTCATACGAATTAAGTTGAAAAGGAGAGAAAGAGAGAGAGACGGAGGGAGGGAGGTGGGAAGGAAGAGAGGAGGGGGAAGGGCAGATGTTCTAATGACACAGAATCAAGGACAAAGTGAAATAGCATGACTGAAAAGCAGCAGCAAACAACTCACAAAGCAGAAAAGGGATTACCTTTTTGAACAGTGATCTTGTGCAATCTTTGAGGCAAAGTCAAGAGGAAACTGGTGGAAGACATTTAAACCCCATTTGAATCTACTAATAGAACCATCAGTTAATGGCATCATCCCTTACTCTGTGGACAGTGAAATATGGTTGAATGAACAAATATAGTAATCTTTCTCCTGAAAGAAGAATTCATATACACATTTTATCTTCTTTTTTGTTCTGCCAAGACAAAATATACCATCAGAATAACTGAATAAAATATATTAAAGAGAATTTTTTTACTTTTATATAAAGTGTTACTTAAGAATCTGGAGGAGCACCTTTTTACATGGATTTAAGTAATAATAGACTGTATACTTTGCAAATCAATCAGCTTTTTAAAGTTAAACTTGTGATTCTGCATACATGGTGCTAAATTTTTACAATGTTTAACTCATCTAATCTCTTAAGTGCAATTGTGTGTATTCTTTCTCTCAATATTCATTTCCACGGTACCTTGAAACGTGACACATTCTCATAGCATTTGATCTTTGTAATACCAGTTCAATCAGTCACAAAAGCAGCAAGAGCTGACAGAAGTATATAATTCTTACAGTGACACATTGGGAAGATAAAGCTGTCAAACGCTATGCGTTTTTGGATTGCTTTTTTCTGTTAGGAAACTCTAAAGTAGGAAATTCAGATTTTTGTAAGTGAATTGATTATAGACCTTCAGATAAAGAAGGCACTATTGACAAAAGTTTGTTCAGTAATATTAAGCATACTTGTCTAATTTAATCCTCAACAAAAACTTTAAGACAAATTTAAAATTTTAAAGCATAATGAATATTATAAGACAAGTTAGACTATAAAATCATATTGAGAAACTGAGCTTTCTTATTTCAGCTTACCAAAAAAAAAAAAAAAATTACCAGTGACTCCAATTTGAGAACCAGAATTTAAGTTTTCTTTAAAAAATTCTTTGAATTATGGTTTCTTTTGTTAGTTTCAAAGATTTGACCATGGATTAATTTTTAATTAAAAATCAGGTGAACAGTTTAGTTTAAAGTATATGCTGAAAACTATTCTGTTTTACTTTCAAAACAAAATACAGAGTTTGTACTCTTTATGTGTTTATTCTACATTTTTTCTTATCTTTTCATTCAAATTATCGAGTAGGGATTGAACATATACAATGAATTTTCAATGAGGATGCAGAGACTGTCACAATGAAGACATTGCCAATGATCTCTCTGCATGCAAGATTTCACTGATACTGTCCCTGAAGAACATGGACTATTCTTTTCTTCCACCTTGTAAATCTTGCGCTAGTGCCACTTATTGGTAAAATGAGATTACTACTGACAACGGATGCTAGAAATGAAGCTCCAGACTTTTCCTCTGCTGTTCAAGAGAGTATCATTTCCAAGACTCTGAGGAGGGAGTAAAGCTGGATTGGCAATAGTCTAACACAATTGTTCTGGCACTTTTATACAACGTTAGGGTGTTTATAATTTAAGTTATAATTGAAAAGGAGTGGCCTATTCCATTTTCTCTTTAAACATTAGAATAATATTATTAAAATTATATGAATAATAGGCTTGTTTCAGAAAGTCAATAATATTGATGGAAGATTTTTTTCCTTCTATTCTCCCTTCTGTACTCTATTCTACCCATCCAGTATTTAGAAACAGAGAGCAAAATCCTCTTCTTTTCCTGATGGCTCCAGTTTTTTTCTGATGATCTCTATCCTGAGCATTCAGAGACATATATTCAGTTTGTTCTAGCTTATATGTGTCAATTGTTTTAAAGAGAATTCTATTTAGTAATTATGTACAAATCACCTACCATGGACTTGACTCTGTTAGAGACAGTTAAAAAAAAAAAAAGAATAACTTTTAGTCTTTTAAGAAAGGCAAGATTTGAAAATATGACATAAATATACATAAAACAATTCTAGAACACTAAATTATAAATTAAATATGACCAAACACAAAATATGCTATATGCACCAGAGAAGAAGGAGGAGGGGGGTGAGGAGATAGGGATGGAGACAAAAAAAAAAAGAGGAAAGAAAATAAAAAAGATGGAGGCTTATAGATCAAAGTTGATTTTTGTTCTCCAAGAAGGCTGGTAGATAAGGTGATTTGATTTTTCTTTTGGGTGGGGGAAGGGAAGTATGTGAGCTTTTGATTCATTATGTATGTAAATAAGCTGGTTATAAAGAGCAACTAAAACTGTAAAGAATATTATAATATAATAATGTGGATTGCACTTCCTCCCATTAAGAGTGTTACTTTACAAAATTCACCAGTTTTAGCTGTTATATTTTCATACATTTCTTCAGCAAAAAACTTATTTCTTAGTTTATTGGGCTTTAAAATGTATCTCAACCTTTGGCATGGAATTAAGCTTCAAGTAACTTTTTAAGAAAAGGTCAGGTAAAATAAGATTTTGATTCATTGCATGTATGAAAATATCTTTATATTTATACTTATTTGATAATTTGGCTAAGTATTGAATTCAAGTTTTAAACACATACTCTCTTAGAATCTTAAAACATCCATTTTTTTTCTCTAGCATTCAGTTTACTAATTAGAATTCTGAAGCCATTGTTTTTCTTTATCTTCTGTGACTGATTACTTTTTTGTCTTTACTTTCATGTGTGCATTTTTTAAAAAAATGCTCTTTATCTTGAAGATTCTGTGATTTCATGCCTCTAGGATGGCTTTTTCATTCAGTGTCTAATCAGTGGATCTTTCCATCTGAAAATGCATACCTTGCATTCTTCTTATAATTTTCTCCCTTCCATTTATTTATTATTTCTGGGATTTTGCTCTGATATATATTGCAATGATTTCCTAGATCCTTCATATATCTTATTTTTTCTTTGTTTTTTTCCAATGTGTATGATCTGTCTTTATCTTTCATAATTTTTATTAAAAATTTTACTTATATTTTAAAATCTTTATGAGATCTCTCTTTTTTTTAGTGATTGTTCCATTGTTAGAGAAACTATTTCTCATTTTATGGATAGAGATCCTTTACTTTCTCTGAAGATTTGCTTTCTTGAATAAATTATTTTTCTTCAGAGGTAGACAATATTTGTGTCAGTCATTTTCTTTTACAGCTATGGCTTTCTCACTTGGATGATGAATTTTCTGTGATCTATGGATAAATGGAAAAGCCAATCCTCAAATCCTTATGGAATTGCTAAGAGCCCTGAAGGGGCAAAACAAAATGAAAAATGACAAAGTTGAAGGTCTCATACTTCCTGATTTCGAGTAAAGCTACAATAATCAAAACTGTGTGGTACTGACACAAAGATAGACATAGACATTATTGGAGTAGAATTGACAGTCCAGAAATAAACTCACACATTTATGAACAACTGATTTTTTTTCTTTTTTTAAATAACTTTATTTCAAATTCAAAAAACATAAAGTAACAGAATAGGGAAGTTCAACAAATTGTGGAAGCATTACTACTAAAAAGTTCTTTCCAGGCACTTTCATTTCATTTAATGCCACCTACTAACTCAACTGTTAACTCTAGGGTTCAGAAAAATACATAGATGAACATGGATTAGTTAAATGACATAGTCAGGGTCTCCTTATTAATGGAAAATAAAGAAGATTTAAAAATGTTTAAACATATTCATATCTCACAAAACCAAACCCCATATCTTTTTTTTTACCTTTAGCATTAATATAGTACTAACTTTCTTTTGCTAAAAAACATTACAATGTTGTTGTTAACTATAGTCCATAAATTACATTAGTTATATTTTCCATTGTATCATCACATTCTTTTTTTTTTTTTTTTTTTTTTTTAAAAGATGCTTAGGTTACATAAATGTTACACAAAAATTACAGGGATTTCCATGTTCCCCAACTCCCACACCTCCCATAATATCCCACTTAAGCATCTTTCATTAGTGTGGCACATCACCTGCAATGGATATACACATCCTGGGGCTTTACCACTAAGCATGGACCATAGTTCACATTATAGACCACACTCTCTCCCACACAGTTATGCATGTTATATGCTGATGTAAAATAGTCTATATCTGTCATTATAATGTCACTCAGGATAATTCCCAAGTCCTGAAAAAGCACCTGTATTATAACTGCTTTTCCCTTCCCTGTCCCAAAAGTGTCCAGTGGTCACTGGCTCACCCTCACTGTTGTAATTTCTTCCATTGCTTGAATCACATTATGTCTATAACAGAATACCATTAAATCCACTCTAGTCCATAGCTCTTCCCCCAACCCTGAGGAGTTTGGGATGGTGATGTCCACTCCACCTCCAAGTGAGAGGGGGCTTAAATCCCATGGATACAGTGGATGGGATTATCCTGCCTGCAGCTGCAGACTCTCTCCATTTCCTGGAATGGCTGTTGTCCATCATTGTCTCCTCACCAGGTGACTTGGGTGAGTCCATTGAGCTGTAGAGTAGGAGTTGCAGCTCCATCGGGATTCCAGGCACAGCTGGCACATGGGCAGGCCAAAGGCTCCAGTCTCTGGAAGTACACCTACCAACTTCCAGCATCACATATAGGTTTGAATAGAAGGGACTGATGGACCATGGACAAGGAGGACTTATTTGAGTCCAACTCTGTCACTTTCAGGAGCACAGATTCCAAAGTAGAGCCCAGTGATAAGGCATCAATCTCTGGAGTTATCCCCCCTTATATAGGACCTGGGTGTTTCCAGAGCCCTCAGGAGCCCCTCTGTTTGGGGTGATATCCACTTTGGTGTTCTATGAGATCCTACTGAGGTGTGCATAAGCGTTACCTCTGGGATGACCTCCCGACTCTCTGAAGTCTCTTAGCCACATAAACGCATTTGTCTTTACCTTTTTCCCCTTTTATTCAAGGCCTTTTTCCAGTTATATTGCCAGTTGACACTTGGTATTAATCCCTCATTGCCAGGGAGGCTCATCCCCGGGAGTCATGTCCCACGCTGGGGGAAGGTAATACATTCAAATGCTGAGTTTGGCTTAGAGAGAGGCCACATTTGAGGAACAAGGAGGCTCTCAGGTGGCAACCCTTTGGCATCCCATAACAGTAGGTTAAGTTTCAATTACAAGAGCAAAGACTCGTAAGGCTAGTCATCAATAACAAGAACCCATCAGGATAATGTCACTCAGGATAATTCCCAAAGGAGGAGTGGACCCTCCTCCTTTGCCAGACACTGCGCCTGCACTCAGAAGACTGTTGCTGCTCCCTTGGAGAATGTGGCAGAGCTCTCCAGTCTGGGAATTCAGTATTCCCTCATTTATTGAGTGATTGTTTACCCACTGTGACCATGCCCCACCCCTTGATCATCTGAACAATTTTATATATCTTTCATGTATATTCAAGTGAACTTCCTCCCATGAAACCCCCATCCCAGACACCCCCTACCAATGATCCTCTCCTGCCCCCTCTGTAACCCTTCTGTGATCCAAACCTTCCTTGAAGATGAAGCCCATATAATAGCCAAATACAATTAATAGGAAAATGAAATAATAAAGATAAGTTTAAATATAAGAGATAAAATACATGGAAACTTAAAAAAAAACCACTAGAAAAATAAAATTAAAGAACTGGGATATTTAAAACCTGGGAAAAAACAAAAAAATTAAAAAAAAATTTTTTTTAACATTTTTCCTTTTATCACTGCATTATCGGGTGTCCAGTCTGTACTGTGGCACCTGCCCTCTCTCACTCCCTAGTGTCTCCCGAATTTTCATTTAATTTTCAAAGAAGTTTTAGGTCACAGCAGAGTCACACACAGAACACTTGAGACTCCCATATATCCAACCTCCTTCCCCCTTTCCTCACCCCATATTAAAACCTTTTTAATGTGGATGGTAGCATTGTTATAACTGTTGTACAGATAGTGAAGCATAGCTACTAAACATTGTCAATGGTTTACAGTATAGTTTACCATCTAGACGGTACAGTTTAATAATTTTTTATATTTACCATGTCCTGTGTCCATTACTGTAAGGTAATGAAAAACATTTCCCATGACCACTAAATATCCCATTTGATCTTTTCTGTTCCTTCCTCCCCATCCCCCTGGGGCACAGGACACTCCGCTGTCTTGACTCATTGGATTACAAGATTCATAGTTACATGCAACAAGAGGTGTTGACACACTGATTATCCTCCCCTATTAGGATCGACCCTTGTTCCTAAGAGACACCCACCTGTCTGTTTCTGGGTGAATCAGTCATCCCAAAGATGGGGGTCCATCTCCTTCCCACTCACTATGTGGGTCTCCACTCCCCGACACAACACATTATGACAGGATGAACATTCACACACTTCCCAGAAGCCTACTCCAGATGCACCCCTTCCTGAATGACCCCCCCAACGTACACCTTAAACCAGTGACACTACCTTGTCATATTGCCATAAGAGCATTCCCACTCCTGCACTTTCAACCTCATACCCACAAATCCTGTGTTCACCTAGTCCCCCACCCATCTCCCCCCAGTATACTGGGTATTCTAACCCACCCTTCCTCATCTGCCCTCTTGTCAACCCTGCACCATCAAACCCAGTAATATCATTACCCACCTGTCCTATCCTTCAATATGCAACTATACTCTATCACTTTACCATAGATTATGTCCATATGCATGATGGCTCACAACCTTCTCTTCTCTTTCTGAACAACTGATTTTTGACAAGGGTACCAAGTGCATTCAGTGGGAAGAAAAATAATCTCTTCAAAAAATGGTGCTAGGAAAACAGTGTCCAATGAAAGAAAAGAAAGAAAAGGGGGGAGGAAGGGCGAGATGGAGGGAGGAAGCAAGGAAGGAAAGAAGGAAATTCGACACTTACATCCACACCATATACAAAAATTAACTCAAAATGCATCAAGAACCTAATTAAAAGAACAGAATCTATAGAACTTTTAGATTAAAACACAGGAGAGTCTTTGTGACCTTGGATTTGGCAACAGATTCTTAGAGATGACATCAAATGCGTGAGCGACAAAAGAAAAAATAGATAAATTAGACTTCATCAAAATTAAAAACCTCTGCATATCAAAAGATACTATCAAAAAGCAAAAAGACAACCAATGAAAACATTTGAACTCATATCTGATTAGGGTTTAATATCCAAAATATATAAAGAAATCCTTATAACTCAACAATAAAAAGACAAATAATCCAATTAAAAAATGGGCAACAGAATAACCAGAAATTTCTCCAAAGAAGATATAAAAATGGTCAATAAGCACATGGAAAGATGCCCCAAATCATTAACCATTAGGGAAATGCAAATCAAAACCATAATGAGATACCACTTCACACCCACTAGGTTGGCTAGCACTAAAACAATAGCACATTTTGGTGAAGATGCAGAAAAATTGCAACTCTTCTACATTTTTGGTGGGAATATAAAACGGTGCAGCTGCTGTGGAAAACAGTTTGGTTTCTCCTCAAAAAGTTAAACATAGAAGTATCATAAGACCTCATAGTTCCACTTCTAGCTATATACCCCAAAGAGTTGAAAACAGAGAATTGAAAAGATACTTGTATACCAATGTTCATAGCTGCATTACTTACAATAGCTAAAAGGTGCAAAGAACAGAAATGTCAACAGATGAACACATATACATACATATATATACAATTCAAAATAGATGAACATTGAAAACATTATGCTAAGTGATATAAGTCAAACATGAAAGGAAAATATTGTATGATTTCACTTACATGAAGTACTTAGAATAAACAAAATTTTTGAGAGAGAAAGTGAATTGGAAGTTACCAGGGACTGGGGGAAGGACGAAATGAAGAAGCTACTGCTTAATAGTTACAGAGTATCTGTTTGGGGTGATGAAAAATTCTTCGTATTGAAAAGCGGTGATTGTAGCACAACATTGTGAATGTAATCAATACCACTAAACTGTTCACTTAAAAACGGTTAAAATGGGAGTTTTTGTGTTATATATGTTACCACAATAAAATTTTTAAAAAGTTATATGATTATTTTAAAAGATGCAGAGTAAGTGATGGCTAAATTTTAACCTTGTTTATTTCTAAATTTTTTTTTCTCATCAAATTGGGATGTATTTACAAGAATATTTCCTTAACCTTTATAAAAGGGGTCTACATTTTAAAAAAATAAAAGCAGTGACATTTAAAACATTATCTTTCAGATGGGGAATAAATCTCATATATTCACAATCATTACTTTTATTTAATCAAATCTTTTATTAGACGTCTAAGTCAGTGCAGAAATACAAGGGGAAATATGAAAATGTATAAATATTATAAAGGAAGAAATAAAATTATCTTTATTCCATCATTGATATGACTGTGTCTTTGGAAATTTAAAAGAGTTTATGGGTACATTATTAGAATAATAATAGAATTTAGCAAGATTCTGAACACAAAATCACTATCCCCCCAAAAAAATCTATAGTAATATCATACTCTAAATACACACTTTATAAATGAAGTTTAAAAAAAGATACATTTAATAGCATCACAAATATAAGAAAAGTCATGCAAATATGTGCAATTTCTCTATGGATAAATACAAATCTTATAAGGAAATAAACATGACTTAAATGGAGCACTATAGAAACTTTATGGAATGTAACATTCAATAATGGAAAAATTCGAATTTTCTTCAAGTTGATTATAATTTCCATATAACCAAAATTTTTCCATTTTCTTTTTCTTTTCTTTATTTTCCTTCCCTAATATCTTTCCTTTTTTTTTT
>JAQZBX010041577.1:0-22300 GCA_029593785.1 Cabassous unicinctus | reverse complement strand
AACTGTGTGGGAGAGAGTGTGGTCTACAATGTGAACTATGGTCCATGCTTAGTGGCAAAGCCCCAGGATGTGTATATCCATTGCAGGTGATGTGCCACACTAATGAAAGATGTTTATGTGGGATGTTATGGGAGGTGTGGGAGGTGGGGAACATGGGAATCCCTGTAATTTTTGTATAACATTTATGTAATCTAAGCATGTTTTAAAATATATATTAAAAAAAAAGTACCACACAAATACAAAGTATCAATAGCAGAATATATGTGAACATTGTACTTTTCCATGAATTATCTGTAATCCTGTAATGTTTCTAATGTAAAAATAATAATATTTCAAAATGTTATACTGACAGAAAAAATAAACTGCTTAAAAAAAAAAAAAGACTCCAGTAATAGCATTGAGACCCACCCTGATTGGGTTGGGCCACACCTTTACTGAAGTTACCTCACTGAAGGTCCTACTTGCAATGGGTTCACACCCACAGGAATGGATTAAGTTTGAGAACATGTTTTTTCTGGGGTACATACAGCTCCAAACCACCACACCCTAGATCCTTGATTAATCTGACAAATTATTTGTCCTCTAAGATGGTATATGATTTTATATAGTGCATACAGGGTTCCCCTTCATATTTTTGTCTCCAGGAAAGATTTAACAAAGTTAAGAAATTCAAAGACTCCTTGTTTAAGAAAACTGAAATATCAAAACAAAACAAAACAAAAAAGCAGTTCTTTTTTTTTTCTTTTTCCTTCTTAAAAAAAAAAACAACATTTCCTGATGGGAAGCAAAATAACACCATATCCTAAAAATTAACTAAGGCAACAATAAGTAGAAGGACCAGATGAATCAGAAGAAAGGAAAACGCAAGGAAATTAAAATCAAAGAATGAAGCAAAAATATTTCAAAATATAAGTAAATGGGGAAGCGGGTGTGGCTCAATCGATAGAGCTCCCGTTTACCATAAGGGAGGCCCCGGGTTCGCTTACCGGGGCCTCCTTGTGAGGGCAGGCTGGGCCGCGTGGCACAGCGGGCTGATGCAGCAAGACCTCACAGCAAGGGGGAGATAAGCAGACATAGAAAAAACACACAGCAAGTGGACACAGCGAGCACAAGCAGCAAGGGGGGATAAATAAATAAATAAATAAATAAAAAATATATACATATATATATAAGTAAATGGAATGAAAACGGGGTGGGTGGGCAGGGTTGAGGTTGTACTAGGTTCTCCAGGGAAACAGAACAGGATATATATATATAAGTATTTGTCCTTGTTTCTACAAGGAAGGCAATTTCATAACTGCCATTCAGGGTTATTAATCTTCTCTACCTTCTACATCATTCAGAGCCATATAGCCATGAAGGAACAAGGAGCAGGCCAGCTGAGTTTCCCTGTGTGAAAGGCCCCACGAGTCTGCTCTTTCCCAGGGTCTCAGAAGCCTCAAGTTAGCTATACACATTAACATTTACATGCTTTCCTCATTTAATATCACATATTGCTACTGATGAATATTTCCCTTTAATTCTGATAATTAGATTTGAGTCATAGTTATCATAACTCTTCCTACACAGATAAGCAGGCAGTTCTTAATTTACAAACAAGCAAAAGATTCATAGTAATTTCAGCATACCACTGCCAATGAATTCTGGAAAACAATGGAGCATTTGGAGAATCTGGGGCTTAAAAGTGAAGGAAGAGAAGACACCCAAGGTCAGGATGGGCCTAGGACAATATGGCCATGATAGCTTATCTGTGTAGAGGCCACTCTGTCCCTCTCCTCATCCCGGTATCTTTTCCTCATAATGCCTGAAATTGTACTCCATAGAGTTTATTTTGATTAATAAAATTCACCACACCTGAGAGAGAATTTGAGCATGCTCTGGAAGACTAATGGAAGCATGACAAAAGGACAGAGAAGTCAAATTTGGGACAATTTAAACATCAAAAGGAATAATAACTGCAATTTATTATAAAATATTAATTTAAAAATCTACAGTAATACTTAGAGAGAGAGAGAAGCTAATTTGCTACCTTTGAAGGTGACTATTACACTAACGTCTTACTCTGAAATTGGTAATTAAAGCATTTACTCTGCCTTTAAAGAGGGACTGTAGTTCATTTCCAGTTAGTGAAGGAAAGTTCTTTTTTACAAACAAATGTAGAAGGAATAATACAATTAGAGTACTCACTATTCTGCAACCTCCCAAAGAAATAATCCAGGTGAGGATTATCAAGGATGTAAACACATTAGGGAAAAGGTTGTTTGGTATTAGGATATTTGCATGGCGACAGAGAACTGCCCCACAGATTGCTTTAATTACAAAGGGGAAAATGTATCTTTACTAAGAGAGAGCTGGCAGTTACCACCTTAACTTAGTGATTAAACTCGGCATCACTAACAGTGGGACAACCTGGTATTATGTGCTTCCTAATATGATGCAATATGAAGTACACATCATCACTACTGATGTATTCTTACCAACGAAGTTTAATCTGAATCTAATTAAGCCTTTGGATTTATCTTCCACTTTACAGGAAATATAAAGAAACAATGGCACCAGGAGAAAACAATCAGACAAACCCAAAATGTGGAACATTCTACAATTCAGTTGGCCTAATGGCTTCATAAAAGTCAATTTCATGGGAAAAAAAGTAGAGGACTATTCTAGGGTAAAAAGAACTAAAAAGACAATAACAAATGCTTTGTGTAACCCTTGTTTAGATCCTGGACTAACTAGTTATAAAAGAAATTTGGGGTGCAATTGGGAAACTTTGAGTAGAGACTGGATATTAGATGATATCAGGGAAATACTAACTTTCTTAGGTGCAATAATGATAATGTGTTTATATAAGTGAATGTCCTTATTTTCACTTTTATAACGACTTAAGTATTAGGGGAAAAGTGTCATGATGCCTGCAATGCATTTCCAAATGCTTCAGAAATATATACATACTTATAGACAGATAAAATATATATAGCAAAATGTTAATCAGTTGTTGAATACAGTGGATGAGTAAAAGGGTGATTATTGTGCAATTCCTTCAAGTTTTCTGAAAATGTTATAATAAAAAGATGGGAAAAAATACTCCTGAGAGGAATAAAGTTCTATCAGTCAATTCAGATGTTAGTTTCTTTATTCAATCAGATTACTTTCTTCTTAATAACAGCTAAGACCAACTGTATCGGCAGCAACTGCCATCAAAATTCTTTCCCTTCAAAGTCTTAGATTGTGCCCTATTTTTATACAGTATGTGTGCTAATTTTTCCCAGGCACATAGCAACCAGGTCAGCACCAAGATAAGAGAAAATCAAAACTGGAGTGATGGGAGAAGTGGTGGTATTGGTGGTAGAGAACTGTGGTTGAAAAATGAAGATAAAATTGAGGGCTGGCCAATGATAGCTACCAAGATAGCTCTGTAAGAAATGCCCCATCCAAGCTGTTATGCAGAGAATCCCAGCTGTGTGTCCTAAGCTGGGCAACCTGTCTGTTACAATTAGGTTGATCTCCTATCTAGAGCTCCCATCTACTTCCTCCTACTTCACCTGCCCAGCTACTTCCTAATAATTGGCTCCCATTTCATGCTGAGATTCCTCTCAGACTCATTCAAAACTCTACCACTTGCTCCCAGGACTGGAGCTGACAGTTCACCTTCAGCTTCTCCAATTCTGAGCCTCTCCAGCCCTAGTTTACTTCTATTCTATCCACTACTCATGCTGGATGGGATATTAATTACATTGGCTAGAGGTCAGTTCCAGCACTCTTATTAGATTGTGGCTTCCTTTGAAGGTCTGAGATTTTCCAAATCCTTTCCATCTAGTGAATACCCTGTGGTACTATGCTGTATTGTAAGTACACTCACATAAATTGTCTTATTTAATGTTATTTCACTTAACCCTTTGAAGAAAATATTATTTCCATAGCTAGTGAGTGGCAGAAGCTGGCTCTGCTGGCTCAAAAGTCCACTCTCTACCCTCTTTCAACCCCTCAGCATCTAAGTACATTATCAACCAACAAATCCCTTAAAAAGTCATCTTATTTTCTCTATCCATTTCATCTCTATCCAAGAAGTTGTTTTTCCAGCTCTCCATGTTAGTTGAAAGCATGGCAGGTGGCTCACAGCTTTCCTCTTTCCTCATCATCAGGGATTAATTCAGTGTCCATGTGAACAACTAACCCAACACTCTGGCTTCACAGTTCCCTGACCCTCTAACTCTCAGGAGGCATCCCATCTACTTTAGTCCCCTAGGTCCATGGACTTTGTTATCTCAGAGGACTGCTCTGCCTCTGACATCTTATATTCATATTCCCCACCCTAACAACAATCCTTGATTCTTCTAGCTCTCTCACTCAGCTATTTCCACACTTCTTTTTAAACTCCTGGGCCCTTGTTTGCTTAATGTTCTCCTAATCCATCACAGTCTTTGCTGCTTTAATCTTAGATCCATGACCTAAACTACTCTTTTCTCAATACCCTCAAGCTTTCTTGCCCTCTAGGCCTCCCTCCCCCTTGCCCAACTCTGGACCAAACTGATTCTCCCTGTTCTTTGTTCCTAGTCTCAATCTACTGAGACCTGCTAGAGAAAATTAGCCAACTACAGGAATGAAGCTGCCTCAGTTTTCAGTGTCCAATCCAAACCAGCTCTAATCAGTTCTCTGCCAACTGCTATTCAAAATTTCACCACATTCCTCAGGGCCCTAAACAGTCTCAGCACATGACCTTGCCTCCTACTCACTAGGGAGATACTGAGGAAACTTCCTCAACAAACTGATGTCCTACCTATAATCTTATCTAGTATGTTACCCTCCCTTGAGAGGGAGAGCTGCCTCCCCAGTCTAGGGTTAATCCTTCCTTTTGTGCTCCAGAACCACTTCTGCCTACAAGATCTCACTCCACCCATCAATTTTCCTTTCTCTTGCATCTTCAAATGCTCCAACTCTGCTGCATTTCCCCCATGAACATGTTTAAATCTCTAAATGAGAAATAATCCATGCTCTGAGATGGGATGTCTTGTTATTGGAAAGAAGTCAGTTCTCCCTAAACTTATTATTGCAAATTTTTTGGAATTTGTTTCTGGAACCTGACAATGTAATTCTAAAGTTCATCTGGAAGAATAATGGGGAGGAAATAACCAAGATCACTTTAAAATATTTAAAAGCTAAACGTTTTTTTTTTTAGAAGATTATGGGTTTTTAATTTTTTTCCCCATTGAATTACTTATTCTTTGCTTTATTTATTGAGGCTTTTGGTTGTGTTCATGGAAGACTTTGTAAGACTTCGTACAAGTATTAACAGAGCTGAGGAGGGGGCCATTCTTCTAGCCTGGTGCCACCTCACCACAGTGCACAGTAAATCCTGACGCCCCTGGGAGGCCCCTCAGAGAACTCCTGTGCCCTGTGCATGAACATTCTCATGGAGGCTGCAGGCAGAGAGGCAAGGACAAGGTGTAACATTGAGGAAAGTACGAGGCAGATTTGTTTGAGACACCTCTTATGGAATCTCAGAGATAGCCTGGGGAGATATGGGGAAAGAAATATCCCATTGCCTTTTCTTCCTTCAATTTAGAAAACTGCACAACCCTGTTCCTTTCTCCCTCAGAGTTTCTAGTTCTTTTTCTGTCTTGGCTAAAATAAAGTACTTTTCAAAAGAGTATAGTCTTAAGAAAGGTCCGGCAGGGCCTGGCAGTCTTTCACCCCTTTCTTTCTCAACGCACTTCAGCACCGGGGGTAGAGGATGAGCAAAGCCTCCTTGTCTTGATAGTTCCCTTTTTACTTCTCTGGAAAGGTATATTATATCCTTGCTCTATTCTAGGGGTATGTTTAGTCAGGAGTCTTTTGCTCCAAGTAATAGAAACCCAATTCAACTTGCTTAAGTATAAAAAGAATTTAGGCTGATGTAACTGAAACGGCCAGTGGCAGATACTGGTTTGAGCTTGGTTGCATCAAGGAGCATGTCATTAGAACTTGGTCTTGTGATCTGTTGGCCCTGCTTCCATCTCAATTGGCTCCATTCTTGGGCTTACTTCTTCCTCATAGTGATAAGGTGGCAACAAGGAACTGCATTACTTCCTCCTTTCATTTCAGTAGTCACATTGAAAAGAGTCTCTCTTCCTGTTTAGACAAAAGATTCAGAATTTAGACTCATTAACTCTATCTTTCCAATTACTCATCCTTAACTCCTTTCTCTTATGCATTCCATCCAATCTGACAGAAACCATCAACACTTGGCCAAGCAGCTCCTCAGCTGTCCCCTTGGTCCAAGCCACTATTATCTCTAGCCTAGATTATTGTAATAATCTCCTAAAAGGTTCCCTACTTTTACTCTTGCCCACTTATAATCTATTCTCTACAAGCAGCCAAAGTGATCCTATTAGAATTTAGGGTGGATTGTACCACTCCATTGCTCAAAGCTGTCCAATGGCTTCTCCTCTCAGAGCAAAAACCAAAATTCTTGCAATGTCCTATAAAAATCACACCTCCTGTTACCTCTGGGCCTTCCTCCAATTCTCTCCCTAAATCATTCTGCTTCCACCAAACTGGCTTCCTTGCTTCTGCCTCAGGGTCCTTATAATTTCAATACTTTTTTAAAAAAAGATTTATTTATTTCACCCCCTCCCCCTCATTGTTTTTGCCCTCACTGTCTGCTCTCTGTGTGTTCTTCTGTGTCTGCTTGTCTTCTCTTTAGGTAGCACCGGGAACCAATTCTGGGACCTTCCGGAGTTGGGGAGAGGCGCTCAATCTCTTGTGCCACCTAAGCTCCCTGGTCTGCTATGTCTCTTATTGCCTCTCCTCTGTGTCTCTTTTGTTGCATCATCTTGCTGCACCAGCTTTCCATGCGGGCCAGCACTCCATACAGGCCAGCACTCCCCTCGGGCCAGCTCGCCACACAGACTAGTTTGCCTTTCACCAGGAGGCCCCAGGAATTGTAGACAGGAGCCCAATTGCTTAAGCCACATCTGTTTCCCTCAATACTCTCTTGCTAGAACCCTGTTCCCTCAAATGTCTGCAAAATTCAATCCCTTATCTCCTTCAAGTCTTTGCTCAGACATCACCTTCTTAATTAGGCCTTCTAAATGATTTTCTCCACTCTCCTCTAGCACTCTTTACCTGCCTCCCTCCCTGTTTCATTTTGCTCCATAGCATTTATCACCTTGCAATATCCTTTGCAATTTACTTAGTTATATTGTTTGCCTCCCTCAACTAGAATATAAGCTCTACTAAGACAAGTACTTTGTTTTGTTTTGTTTTTAGTGATTTATCCATAGCACCTAGCATTGCCAGACACATGGTGGGTGTTCAATATATATTTGTTGAATGAATAAATGATGAGGCACTTGCCCAATCTTGAACTAATTACCATAGCTATACAGATGTAATGTTCTAATTGGCCAGGCCTAGGTCAAATGCTATCTCTGACATCAGGGTTGGGATCAGCTCCACTTGAATCTATGATCTAAGAATGAAGGAAATGGTCACAGAAGAAAAATCAGAATGCTGTTACTAATAGGGAACTAGATGCCAGGCAGGCAAAATCATAGATAGCCATCCCAAAAAGTGTGACTAGGGAAATATAGGGAAGTCATTTGTGAAGAATCGAATACAAGGATTTTAGCCTTTTCTGACTCCCAGCTTGGGATCCTTGGGACAGAGAGCAAATTCATTGTGAATGACTCATTGATAC
Source organism: Cabassous unicinctus (assembly GCA_029593785.1). Classification (NCBI taxonomy): domain Eukaryota; kingdom Metazoa; phylum Chordata; class Mammalia; order Cingulata; family Chlamyphoridae; genus Cabassous; species Cabassous unicinctus. The sequence continues at coordinate 14,622 of JAQZBX010041577.1, read as the reverse complement.
TTCTAGTATCTAATTACCTCCTCACCGTGGTACATGTGTGTTGGGGAGGAGGGAGGGATATATTCCATCACCTTAACACACTAATCAGACCTGCCCATAGTTCAGCCTCCCCATAGATAAGTAAAATTTCCTGAGGGTTCTCAGGCATGTACACCACCTCACACTCCTTCCCAGGGAAAGTGGCCACTCCTGGAAGAAACTCCTGAGTGCATTTGACAAAGTCCCTCAGGAGGATCCACACCTACCTCGGAGTGATAAACCTAATGGAAACAGAGGAGAAAGGAAATGAAGGAGAGAAGGATCCAGAAAGAAGGGTAGAATCAATCCTTAAAAACAAGGGATGAGACCATCAAAAAGGAAGGGTAGACAGCAATGTTAAGCCCTGGGTCAGGAAGGATTAACATTGAGAACAGGGAGATTAATTTGATAATTAGATACACATTTGTAGCCTTGGAGAAAGAATTTCTGTAACATGGGCAGAAACTAGATAATGAACACTTAAGAATTAGTGATTGATGAGGAAGTGGAGGTAGGTCATGAAATGGCAAGTGAATGAATTGCTTAAAAGAGACCGAGAGCCTGAATCTACATAGGGGACTATGATAGAACCATGGCAGGCTTCATGGATGTATGACCTGTGCAGCCAAACAGGGCACTGTGCTCAGAAAGGCCCCGGGTTTGGTTTAATAATCTGCTGCCGCTCTTCTTGAAATTCTTAACAAATTTTTAACAAGGGCCCCCCAATTTCATTTTGCACTAGGACCCACAAATTTATGTAATTGGTACTGCAAGGCACTGAGTGCGATCCAAAATATTTCATCCATGGATCATTTATTTATGCAAGTAACAACAAATAAATGAATTGCCCACCATGAACCAGGGAAAGTAGTAGTCTCTGGAGACATAATGATGAAAAAAGATAAGAAACAAGACAGGTGCATGAAAACTGTTTCAAGAAAAGTTTGCTGCCCTCAAGAATATTAAAATGTAAATACAGGTGTGACATGACATTCCATCTCAGCTGCTTACGAGGGGCTACATAACCCTGGTAAATTTACTCAACTTCCACAAGCCCTAATTTACTCATCTAAAAAATGAGAACACTAATAGGACCTACCTCCTAAAGTTGTGAGATCAGAAACACAAAGTTCTCAGCACATTATAAAGTACATGGTAATTATTCAATAATGTTAGGGACTATGATTAATTTCCAGCACTACGCATTGCCTGGCATGTTCAACTCAATAAACGAGGTTTGTTAAGTGGGGGAGGAGAGGGGAGGGAGATTTCCTATCAATCTGGATTGTTTGATATATTTTTGTATACATGAAACAGATATAGCTATGCATACACATTCATATATACTTAAGGCATTGATTAGGCCTAGAAGAGACTGTAAAAGGATACACAACACACACACACAAAGTTGTTCACTGTAGCCAAATCTGGGGGAAAGATTTTTGTTTTGTTCTGGTTTTTTAAAATTTATATATTCTTTATTTTTCAAAAAACAAGAAAAGTAAAGCTATTGACATATTCCGAATAGAGTGACATAACAAAGCTTATAGTTAATTTTTTATAATTCCTCCTTTCTAAGGAATTACTTTCTCCTGTCCAAAATCAAAATATCTGCATTCAATTTTCATTCTCTTTCTTTCAGCCCTGACTCTGATATCATTTGCTATGAGGTCTTGGAAAAGTCAACTTCCTGCTCTATATAACAGCTTCCTCATTCACAAAATGAGGCACACAATTCAGAAAGTACCTCCTAACTTGTGGACCTTGGCACACTGATGTCCAGAATGGTGGGGAGAAATTGATCCCTCCTGCAACTAGGCAGTTGAGAGGGGTCTGGGGCAGCCAGAGCCCCCTGGGCCAGTATCTTTGGCCATGAGCAGCCTTGTTTAGGGCTCTACAGGGTAGCCTGTGCAAAAAGCATTCTGGGGTACATGCTGAGCAAGTAGCAAGTATGGTGGGCAACAACCAGCACTTGCAGTTCTGCTGTCTCTGCGTGGTCAAAGAGATGCTGCCACATGGACAGTACCCCACTCCCCATCATGGATCAGAGACTCTGGAGTCACTGCAAGAATTTGGAATCCAGATGCCCTGGAGCACAGCACACAGCTCCAGGATGGTAGGTCAAAGAGTGAGAGAGGAGCCTAGGCAGAGCGAGGTTCCTGGTAGGCTCAGCTCCAGCTAATGGCACTTAGTATTTGTCCTAACACATTGTGCCTCTTTCTATCCCTCTGCAGCTGATGTACCCTTTTAGTGGAGCCCAGGCTAGCTGCTTACAATGCATGCATGTTCTGAAAGCTAGAGCTTCAATGTGGAAATCTTGATATAAAAATGTACCATTGGGGGAAGCGGATGTGGCTCAACCAGTTGGGCACCCGCCTACCACATGGGAGGTCCTGGGTTCCCGTCGCGGTGCCTCCTAAAGAAGACGAGCAGACACCACACCGGCAGCAAGGAGCTACACACTGCACCCGCCACAATGAGCAGACGCCTAAAATGAGCAGATGCCACAAGCCAGCAGCCCTGGGGAAGCGGATGTGCCTCAGGCTGTTGAGCACTCCTGTCCCATGTGGGAGGTCGGGGGTTTGGTTCCCAGTGCCTCCTGGAGAAGGAGAGCAAACAATGAACAGACAGATGAGAGAACCATCTGGGGTAAGGGGAGGAGGGGGATAAATTAAAAAAAAAAATAAATATTTTAAAAAATGTACTGTTGGGTTTGAAATCCATTTGTGTTATCATAAGAAATTGCAACATTACGTTTGACAATAAAAGAAAAGGAAGAATTGTTAGATTCCTTAAATATAATTGCAATAGTAAATTTTGAATGGTTGCATAAAGTGGATTTTAAATATTTTATTACCTACTTATGTGACCAGAGTCCCTAACTGATAGTGACTATTCAGAATATGAAGAATTCATCATTAAGAAGTCTGGATCAGAAACTGCATAAAGCCATTTCAACCATAAAACCTAATATCAAAATATTATATTCACAAGAACAAGTTCAAGTTGATCATTTAAAAAAGTGAAACATTTTTTATTTGAAGGTTTTATGCAAATTCAATATTTAATATCTTCCCTAATACTTTGTATTTTATATTTTATTATAATTATATAATTTAAAGAAAATGTTATGATTTTTTTTTTTACCAACCATCATTTAGATGCCACCAAATATCTTCCAGTTTACCCTAGGGTGCTGTACAAAAAGTATCATTTTCTGTATGTGCCATGATATGAAAGCAATTGGAAGGTGCTGATGTAGATTATTTATAAAGGTCTTTCTGCCACCCCACCCCACCTCATCCTAAAACCTCCATCCCCATTCCCCACCCTCCTCATCACATGTACTCCTTCTCTCGTTTCAGAGAGGCAGGATTACAAGTGTGACAGAGGCAAGTTTGTGTTCCACGTGGCCAAAAACTAGAGAAGGCATTTTTTTTTATCTGAGAAACCATGTGGCTCCAAGGCTGGAGTGTAAATTTCGAGAAAAGTGTAAAACAAAAACAATGTCTAAAAACCTCAAGTCTGGATGAGCAACAAATCTGGACGAATCTAAAGGGAGGAATTCTTATTTTCCTAAAGAACAAAAAGCAAGACCTGAATAAATGGACTGACATACAATTTCCTTGATGGAAAGACTTCATATCCCATCATATGTTATTTCTCAAGTTAATTAAAAAAATAAAAACAATTCAAAGAAGAAAGAATAAAAATAACAAAAGTTTTTGATGTTAGAAAACACTTACCAGGGGTTCTTAACCTTTTTTGTTCCACAGACCCCTTTGCCAGTCAGGTGAAAACCACGGGCCCCACTAAGTCCACACTATAATGTGTATTATTTATTATTTATTAAACATATCACACCTGCACCAACACGTCCCCACAAGAATAAAGTTTTTTTTGAATTTCAAATGAAGCTCACTGACCCCTTGTTAAGAACCCCTGACTTGGGTAAACATGTCCTAAAGTGAAGCCAGCCATTTGTTCTTTCTGGGTGTGAATACTGTCTTCCTCAGGTCTTCACTTTGTATTTTTCTATGTACCCAGAATTGATCGAGTTATCCAAAACTGTTTCACAGTAATCAGACTCACAAAACCTCAATATAATAACCAGACACTAGGTATAAAGTTTTTCCAAACTCTGAAGTACTGCTGTTGGATATCAGGGGGACCTTGTAAGCTGAATACACAAGCAAAACTTTGCTTGTGATAATGGAATCAGAGCAACAGGAATAAGAAGCTAGTTTGGAGGGTTATTTCATCCAAGTTACATTAAGACTGGTTTCTGCCCCACAACAGAGTACCTTTCCTTCATCTTTTCCAAATACAGTACAATGCCTGTCCCCCTTGAGCAAGCTAGATAGATAAACATCAACATATTTTTAATTTTGTCTGCACTCCTTTTCCAGATCCCAAGCAGACCACTTCCCATTTAACACAGACTTTTTTTCCCAAACAAGTTACATATAATTGATTCGACAGAATTTTCTTAGATAATTTAGGGTTTCAAGATTTCTAATCTTGGCAACTGAAGGCTAGATCAATTCTAAAGCAGTTGCTCATAAGGCTTGCTTAATTAAAATAGAGGGCATTTCCTAGCAGGGTAGGGAGGTTTGTCAAGTGTGGTCATTTTCATCGGTAAATTTATTTTTAAATACGGATCTGTAGATTATGAACTTACAAGTTCATTTAATCCCATCCCCATTTTCAGTTAAACTAAATCTAAGGCTCAGTAGTAAGGTTAAATGATTTAAAACCACCTGGCTAGTTAAGAGGCCGAGAAAGGACCAGATCTCTAGTTCTTTTAATTCATCCTGTTTATTATACTTTGCAATTAGAAACAGGTGCTCACATTAAAGCAACAAATCACTCGGGCATAGGTAGCATCTCTGGCCACCCTACTTACTAGAAATCTTGTAAATAACGCAACTCAAATTCCATTCGCTGGAACAGATGCTTCAGGTCTTTCAACAGTGGAAAATAGTGCCTACATATTTGAGATCAGTGAGTACCTAACGAACTGACCTTGACTAGTCCTGTTTCAACTCGTTAAGGGTAAAAATTCAACGTGTCAGCTGCGTTTCGAGGCCTTTCCAGGGTCCCCGTAATTCATACATATCGGTGTCCCAGGGATTTTCAGTGCGCGCCTTCACAAGGCAGGCCTCGCAGTCATGGAAACTGGTCCCTGGCATTTTGAAACGGGAGAGAATGTGCCGAGGAGCTGAGAGGGCTTTCCTGCAACCTTAAAGTGCAGGAAAGAAGAGTCTGGGTTTTAATTTTATTTCAGTCACGGGAATGGAAAGGATTCAGAAATGGAGACCGAGAAACTGACTGGGGAAAGGGGGAGGGTGGTACAGTCTCGAGAAGAAAGAGAAAGGCCTTTCTCTCTGGTGACGCGCAGTCACGAGGCGTTCTCCCGACGTGGGCGCTTGGCATTCGCGGAGCCTGAGCTGACGTCACGGTAGCTGCTCTGGCGCGAACAGCGGCAAGGGCGGTGCCGCGCTGGAAGTTGGAGAGGCGCGCGCGCTCCCGCGGCCCGCCGCGCCCCCGCTCTCCGCCCGCCAACTCGCTCGTCCAGTCCCGTTTCGCGCCTGCTTGGCCCCGCCCCTTTCCGGACGCGCCCCTCCCCCACCAGGCCGGCGGCGCGCGGAAAGCGCGTCACGTGACGACTGGCCCCGCCTCTTCCTCTCGGTCCCATATTGAACCCGAGTTGGAGGAGGCGAGTCCGGTCTCAAAATGGAGGTAAAACCGCCGCCCGGTCGCCCCCAGCCCGACTCCGGCCGTCGCCGTCGCCGCCGGGGGGAGGAGGTATTAGGGGGAGAGTGGGGGATGGCTGGGTAGTGGCCGGCGTGGGGGGCCTGGCTGGGTGGGAGCGGGGAGGCCGGGTGGTCTGGGTCGGCCGTCCCGCGCTCTGCGCTGAAACAGGCGGTGGGAGGGGGAAGGGAGCGGGCCTCCTAGGGGCTCCTCGCCCGCCTCGTCGCCTTCTTTGGCTGCACAAGCAACCCCACGGCGCAGCGTGGTGGGGGGCCCTCTGGAGTGGAGCCGGCCCGCCAGCCGCGCGGTCTCGGATCCCGAGGCCGGCATGGCGGGCTTCGGCGGGAGCGGTTGGGAGGAGGCGGTGGGGGAGGGGAGGGGACGAGCAGGCACATCCGGGCGAGCGAGCAGGCGGGCGGCGGCCACATTGACATTGATCCGCTGCCGCGTTACGAAATGGCGCAGAGGCCCGCAATGGCCGCCGCCGCGCTGAGCCGCCGGGAGCGAGAGCGCGGGATTGGAGGGAAGAGGAGGAGGCGGCCGGGCAGAAAATGCCGCAGATGGCCTTAGAAGTTCGGAGCGCAGTGCTTTCGCTGAAGTTCTGTCAGCCTTACAGATGTATTTAGGCCTTACAGATGACTTGGGTGTTGAGAATTCGTTAATTCTCTGACCTGTTCTTTTTTTCGCAGCATCCAGTTGAAAACCTGAAATTTTTTCGAAAAAAATTTGCTGCTTTAAAATACAACCTGATCCTGCCATTCTGGTTAAAGTACTTAGAATTAGTCCTATCTGTACAAATTGCCACGTGGGTGTAGTACTCTTAGTATCTCAAAATTTGAGTGTAAATGTAAACTGGGAACTTGATGTCCACGTTTTCCCATTCTTTGATGGGTAGGCCCTGGCTGTAAGTTCCTTGGATTTTTTGTTTTAGAAAACTGCAGCCCTAGTTAAAATTTTCGTGTTAGTGTTTTTATGTGGTTTCTGATCATTTCTCGACTTTGTGCATTGTTCGTCTAATGCATTGAAGCGACCTGAGAAGATGAGACAGTGAATTAATGCTGGAGGCTATTAATCATAATAACATTTTTTCTAAGCATGTGACAGCCCCTTTAAATTAAATGCCTTAACACCTCCACTTCTAGAAGGCAGTAGGAAGATACTAGAATGTGAATGTGAGCCCATTTATTTAAAGACTTTTGAGGAACGGAATCTTAATGCATGTATTAAATAGTAGTTTGTAATTTATTGAAGCCTTTGACTAGTTAAGATTGGAAAACAATTTATAACACATCTTAGTTTAAAAAAACTCAGTTTCTGTTCTATAGTGTTCCATTTCTCTGCTCAAGTAAATACATACTATACCTAATATTATTCCAAATTGTCCATTTGTGATCCTATAAAAATATGTAGTGGTACTGTACTTGAAATTACCACCATAGAATAGATGTGCAAATAGTTTAATTTTTTTTGCAGCATATAACCCATAATATATAATTTGGTATAGAAACCTATCAGATGGTGGGTTTTCATTCAGATTTTTGGGGAAATGCTAGTTTTGGGCCTTTCACTGAATACCTATTTTAGAACTCTTGATTTGTTTGAAACTGGTGAATTTCTCTGAATTTGTCACTCAAGACTTAATTTCTAGATTTGTAGTTTAAAATTAAATGCCTATTTGGGTGGGTGTAGACTTAGGAGGACCTGAAAAGAATGGCATGGATGGAACACAGCTTTTGCAAACACACTGGTTTCTTAGAAAATGAGTTTGTTGGTAGCACCTTCAAAAAACTATCCTCAGACACAACAAATTTAAGAGATTTTTGATTTTTGGAATTCTCTTGGACTTAAACTTAATTGAAGAAGTCTGGTTCTAGGTTTCCTTAGTACCAATTAGATCCTTTAAAGTAATCCTAGTCCAAGTTTTAACTAGACAAAGTGTTACTGTTACAGGAATTTAATATTGAGTTTATTATATGTTGTAGATTAAAAGAACTGTGTGTCACTCTTAGCAAGCACCTCACTGCCTATAGGAAGTAATGGGGCTTGCTGAAATGTATGGTTCTTTTCCTCAGGGCCATGATCCAAAGGAACCAGAGCAGTTGAGAAAACTGTTTATTGGTGGTTTGAGCTTTGAAACTACGGATGATAGTTTAAGAGAACATTTTGAGAAATGGGGCACACTCACAGATTGTGTGGTAAGTTACTAAAGGAATCAAAAGTTTCTTAGAACAGGTAAGGAGTGATCTGTGATAGTGTTTCAATGCTGTAATGTTTTTATTTCGTAGGTGATGAGAGACCCCCAGACAAAACGTTCCAGAGGCTTTGGTTTTGTGACTTACTCTTGTGTTGAAGAGGTGGATGCAGCAATGTGTGCTCGACCACACAAGGTTGATGGGCGTGTAGTGGAACCAAAGAGAGCTGTTTCTAGAGAGGTATTTTAATAATATGCTGTGTAACGCATGAAATTGTTGTGAAAATTTGTTTTTTGATTTAATGTATTTTTTGTTTGTTTGTTTGTAGGATTCTGTAAAGCCTGGTGCCCATCTAACAGTGAAGAAAATTTTTGTTGGTGGTATTAAAGAAGATACAGAAGAATATAATTTGAGAGACTACTTTGAAAAGTATGGCAAAATTGAAACCATAGAAGTTATGGAAGACAGGCAGAGTGGAAAAAAGAGAGGATTTGCATTTGTGACTTTTGATGATCATGATACAGTTGATAAAATTGTTGGTAAGTAGCAATTTATTGGCACTGGAATGAAGAAATGATTTCTCTTCTGTACAAGTTTTGTTAAATTGCTTCTAATTTTGTGCATGTAAAGCATCTATACTTGTGTCACCCCATCTCGGTCAACATAAACATGAACTAAATCCCAGAACACTGACTCATTTACTACCTTCTTGATGTGTCTTTACCCCTCTGATTTGTGATTTTTCAAATTTAATTTTGTTTGGTTAACTTTTTTTTTCTTTTCAGTTCAGAAATACCACACTATTAATGGGCATAATTGTGAAGTGAAAAAGGCCCTTTCAAAACAAGAGATGCAGTCTGCTGGATCACAAAGAGGTAAGTGGGACTATACATAAACAAACAGTAGATGTCACTGGTGTTTGTAAAGTCCTTAAATATTTTACTTGACTGTGTTAAAGGTCGTGGAGGTGGATCTGGCAACTTTATGGGCCGTGGAGGGAACTTTGGAGGAGGTGGAGGGAACTTTGGCCGTGGTGGAAACTTTGGTGGAAGAGGTAAGGTGGTTATCTAATTGTAACACATGCCTCCCTAAAATTTGTTGATAAATTGAATATATGATTTTATCATCTTGTTTTTTTTGTCAGGAGGCTATGGTGGTGGAGGTGGTGGCAGCAGAGGTAGTTACGGAGGAGGTGATGGTGGATATAATGGATTTGGAGGTGATGGTAAGTGGTTTTTAAAAAATTTTTTTAGTTAGAGAAGTTATAGATAAACAGAAAAATCATGTAAAAAATAAACAGCATTCCCACACACTAACTCCTGTCATTGACAACACTTTGCATTAGTGTGGTACCTTTGATCCAGTGGTGAAAGAGTATTATAATTGTAATATTGACTGTAGTCCATAGTTTGCATTAGGGTGTATTTTAATGTCAGCAATTAAATAATCAGATATTTACATTTTTCAGTCAAAATTTGCCAGGCTTGATACTGTGCCTCTAAACTTGTACCATTAAAGAGTATTTTCTTGGAGATCTATTATTAGCTAGTTCTTGGCTAATAAAATTTAGTATACTAGCAGTTGAGCTGGAATTGCTTGTCTTGGAGAAGACTATTTTCCCTTTGTTCTGTTTTTAAAAATGAAAACTTTGGCAGTTAATTTTAGTATCAAATGATATTGAACCATTCATCTTAATTCTTACTGATTCAGAATATTACTGTTTTATTAACCAATTATTACCAAGCTTTAAGTGTTAAATCAATTCAGTGGCTTGTTTGCCAATGGCTTAAAATAGTAAGTTAAAACTAGAACTCAGTAACTTGATGCTCTGTACATTTATGGTGTTTTTGTGTGACTAACTTTTTTAGGTGGCAACTATGGCGGTGGTCCTGGTTATAGTAGTAGAGGGGGCTATGGTGGTGGAGGACCAGGATATGGAAACCAAGGTGGTGGATATGGTGGTGGTGGTGGAGGATATGATGGCTACAATGAAGGAGGAAATTTTGGCGGTGGTAAGCTATTCACACATTTGGTTTTAATGTTAAATATTAAGTGTTTTTTGTAATTCTATTACACATGTTTGAAGACAATGTTAAAAGTTAACATTTGGTCAGATTTCATGTTCTAAGATTTTAGGCAAAGTACTTAAGTGGTGGGTAATTAAACAGAATTTTCTTTGCTGGCTGTTCAGAAAATTAGTAAACTATTCCATTTTTATTTTTTTGTGGACATTTATTTAAACAGTTGTAAATATATGTAAAATTATATTTTATCAATGTATTTATTTCCAGAATTTTACTTCACTTGAGGTACTTTTAAACTGGACAAGTGGGAACTGTAAAATACTCAGACATAATGAGTAGGGTGTCATCTGAGGTTTAGGCAACAGTGTTAAAAGTACTTTGGGTGTTAAGACTGTATGTTGTAGAGTATAAGCAAATCTAGGTCATTACTCCATAGTGCCAGAGATAAAAAACTTTATGAATGCAGTGAGTTTTATTGGATCACATTTAAAAAGGTTTTATGGTCAAATTTAAAAAGGCTTTAAGGTCTCGAGTTGCAATATCTTCCCTGTCATTGACTTAAGTTGCACTGCATCAGAATTAAACTGAAATCAGACATTGACAATTTTGTTAGCATGGAATATTCAGTGGTATGAAGGAGAGAAAGAGAACATGTGCTAGGATGTATTTAAGTAAGACATTGATGTTCCTCTAATGTCTTGACAGCTCAGTTTCTTAAAGACATTCTATTTTGGCCACTTCCCCCCCTACACACACACCCTTTCTCCTATTTATGCTGTAGAGTCTGCTAGTAAGTAGGCTTGTGTGGCAGGTGGGTTTGAGGGGAGGGAGTTGTGGGAGTTTGGTAACTAAAATACTCATCTTCAGAAGATTGCATCTAAGTGTGTAGAGTGTGCTACCGTAATTGCCAGGAAAATATTTGCATATATAAAAATGGAAAAAGTTATTGTGTAGATTAACCACAAAATCTTTGTAATTTCAGGTAACTATGGTGGTGGTGGGAGCTATAATGATTTTGGAAATTATAGTGGACAACAGCAATCAAATTATGGACCCATGAAAGGGGGCAGTTTTGGTGGAAGAAGCTCGGGCAGTCCCTATGGTGGTAAATAATTTTCTCATCAAAATTCTTCAGAACCTTTTAAATTTATAATTTACATGTATATTTGATTAAAAAAACTCTGTATCTGTATTTCCAGGTGGTTATGGATCTGGTGGTGGAAGTGGTGGATATGGTAGCAGAAGGTTCTAAAAAACTCAACAGAAAATGGTAGGTATCTTTAAATATTTGTTATGATGATAAAGAATATGTGGAATTGTTCACTGAGTGTAATAATTTTTTTATCCTGTATTATTCAACAGGCTACAGTTCTTAGCAGGAGAGAGAGCGAGGAGTTGTCAGGAAAGCTGCAGGTTACTTTGAGACAGTCGTCCCAAATGCATTAGAGGAACTGTAAAAATCTGCCACAGGAGGAACGATGATCCATAGTCAGAAAAGTTACTGCAGCTTAAACAGGAAACCCTTCTTGTTCAGGACTGTCATAGCCACAGTTTGCAAAAAGTGCAGCTATTGATTAATGCAATGTAGTGTCAATTAGATGTACATTCCTGAGGTCTTTTATCTGTTGTAGCTTTGTCTTTTTCTTTTTCTTTTCATTACATCAGGTATATTGCCCTGTAAATTGTGGTAGTGGTACCAGGAATAAAAAATTAAGGAATTTTTAACTTTTCAATATTTGTGTAGTTCAGTTTTTCTACATTTTAGTACAGAAACTTAACAAAATGCAGTTTTGAAGGTGTTTCCTTGTGAGTTAACGAGAAAAGAAGATCATTGTTAATTACTATTTTGTATGAATTTTGCTAAAGTTAACTGTAAAGAAACACCTGCTGACTTGCAATTTAAGGGGAATCTATTCTCCCTATTTCCAAACCATGATATGAATGGACACTGACATGTGGAGAGAATAGATATTTGTATGTTTGCAAATGTGTGTTTTAGATAACAACTAGGATTGGGTATTTAAATTAGCATATTTGTGAATTTAATAGCATTAAGATTTACTTTCAAATGAAAAACTCTCAAAATTCCTATTTGGTTTTTGTGCATTTTCTTCAAAAAAAAAAAAAAAAATGTAATCATATCATTTCAGTGTGTTTAGCTTTGCTAAAAGCCCTAGCTGTATTTAGAAAATCTCCTTTCTACACTTTGGTCACACTTGAACTGCTGCCATATTATTTGGGTTTAAAGAAGGTCGTCTGCCCTCTACTTTAAATTCTAGAATGAGGTAGTGAATTTTTTTCTTACTACATTAAAAACCATTCTTAAAAGCTTAAAAAGTACAGGATCACTAAGTCTGCTGTATTCAAGCAAATTAGTGGCTACCTTTGTTTTCATTTCTAAAGCACAAGAGGCCCATAAATCATTTATTTTCCTTGGTTTGTTTTTAAAATCCATATAAACTCTCAGTAAGAGAATAAAAATCATGCATTGTTGAACTCTTCCCTGGTTGGCATGCTTTCCTGTTGGCAACCTGTGCTTTTTACTGGACTAAACCAAGGATAGTCTAGGTATCACCATCCAAAATAACTTACTGCAGCAGAAATGTAGCACAATTGCTTAGTACAAGCTTCTCACTTCCCAAACATCTGAATTGAATTTTGGGTAGTCTTGAATTCTTTCTATCACACTTTAATTCACCAAGGAACACACTATTATTCCATGTGTATGTTTCAACCTAAATCATGTTGGTACGGGTTATCAAATTTGTTTGCAAGACCCTGGTTGAGAAGACTTTTAGATGACAAAATCATATATGAAAACCAATGTCTACTGTTTTGCGCCAGCTAGTGCTTATAATTTGATTTGAGCCCTAAGTATGTGCCCTGTTATTTTTTCCTTTGGCAGTTGAATATTGAATTTGAAGATTCTTTTTGTTTTAAGAAGTACTAAGCAAAACAAGCAATAAAAAGGGGAATGGGGCGTGCTAGTGTTTGAATATGCTCTATCTCGTTGCTCTAATTCTGTGCCTCTGTGCATTAATATTTGGATGCATGCAATGCCAGCATGGAAATCGGTTTTCACACAGATACTGCAGTTTTCCAGAAAACACTCACAAAATCAATAAATGTAACAGACAACATTCCATTTGTTAATGGGCATATGTGAATAAGCAGCATAGAAAATAGGCTAATATTAGAAAATGGTTAAGTCCTTAACAACTAAAAGTGTGGTTATATAAATGGACACTGTCAATGTTTATAACTTAAACCTGGGTACTTGGTCAAAGGAATGCTTGGGAAGCATTTTATTAAAATTGAGCTAAATTGTCTCAAGTTCTTTTATTCATCTAATAAAGGTTGAAAGAATGGGGGAAAGATTTAATATTTCCTGTTTTTATGTTTGTGAAATTGTTTGACACAACCTTGACAGTATCCTTTAATGGTGTATGAGGTTAATTGTACTGTTAACAAACTTTCTATGTTCTGGAATTAGTTTAATAGTGAAAATATTTTCAGTAAGTTGATGATTGCAACCTATAAGCAGGTGAAGTCTGTGTATGTGACCTGTTTATAAGTTGTATTATTAGCTTAGTTCTTGTGAACAGTGTGGAAAAGTAAGCCATGAGGAGAGCGATTTAACCAGCTTTAAAGGACCTAAGATGTGCTTTTTAAGCACTGTGGATCAAAGGAAACTCCCTAAGACAGGACTTCAGCAGCCTTTTGAGTGTGGACAAGTCAGCATAAATAAAGAATGACAAGGCAGCAGCAAGAGCTTCAACTACAGAGAAGTGAAGGCATAAGATTCTATGGTGATAGTGAGCACCTTTCCAAAGGCTAGTTAAATCTGCTTATTACAACTGAAATATCGAAGAAAGTCTAGCAGGAGCTCTTCGCCTTTTGGAAGGAACATCAATGAGATAGTTGCCACAGTCACTAGGTCTAGCATTTAGACCTGAAAGGAAGGGCAATAAGCATTAGGTAAGGCTTGAATTTGAATTTTTTCACTAATTAAAGAGTAATTTTTTGTAAAGCAAGGTAAGAGTAATCTTTTTGATTTGCAGGTTGAATGAGAACCCTACTTGCCTAAATGAGGAATGTCTTTCCTACCATCTTAAATACGAAGGTTTCTGGCTGGGGTAAGGTTTGTAGTCACAGTAAAACCTGATGATGCCATTTGTTTCCCTACAAATTTAATCTATTACATATTTTAAACTATTCATCCTTCTGATAGATGAGTTGGCAGAATTCTTCAGTTGAAAATTTCTCGAAACCACATATAATACTTAAAACATTAGACAGTAAAAATTGCCCTGCAATGCCCATGAACATCTTTTGAGTTAGAGGTGGCTCTACGTATGTACAATTCATTGTTAGTGTCTTTAAGGTAGGAGTCAATTTCTGGTAAGGGAAAGAGAGTAACCCCAAATTTGGTGAAAAAAGTTTAAGAAGATTGACTTGTAGCAGAAGCATTTAAGCTCCCGATCCCCATTACAGGAAAAAGACCTTGGGATGAACTTTCAAAGTTAACGGTTCATATAGAGAAGAGAAATGGTTGTCAAGTCGAGTGGCCTCATAAATTATCTTGTATGTAAATTCAGGATACTATCATTTGGACTGATACAGATTCTTTGTAC